>OMLM01020750.1:53233-70279 GCA_900302695.1 Helostoma temminkii | reverse complement strand
CGGGAAGGATAATCGTGGATAATATAGTATATATATATATATATTATAAAAGCTGAGACCTCGAACCGTTTTTTTTCACAGGTCATCACACCGATTAACATCTGAACTTATTCAATGCCCGAAGCAAATTCCTACTATATGTGTTAACATAACAGCACTATTCTTAAGGGATTTTTCGTCTTTTTACATTGAAGTTTCGTCCCCAGCAGCGCTTCTGGATGATACCACGGGAACAAATTCAAATACCCGATGTTTCCACGGATGAATTTTCACGTGTCCCCAGCCATTAACACAAAAGAGTGATATGCTAAGTGAAGAGCCCACTTGTGGTAGAAATTTGTTATTTAATATTAACATATATGTGTGATACTGAGTATATATATATATACATAAATTTTCCGTTTAGAAGTAATAGCCTGCTACATCTCCATGGAAACGGTTGAAGTCACGCCCTCTGGTCCCACGTCATAGCGCCTGCTCTCCGTCGCTGTACGTGCTCCAGAAGTACGTCATTACGCAGTGTTGACTGTTGTGTTTTGAGGGTCATACAATCGCTAACTTTCATTTTTTTATTAATCCAGTTTGTCCTCATAACATGGAAACAACACCGTGTGTTGTTTTTATAATTTTAGCGTCTCTTCACGCCTCTGGTGAGTACAGTGTACCAGCGTGTCTTAACTGCACCATAGAGCAATTTCACTTTTATATCAGAAATGAAAGTCCAGATGTGTTTTGGTCCACTCATTGCTCTACTTTGCCAACAATGTTTGTGCCAATCTCCTCATCATATATATCATAAACCACGTGTTGATTTAGGTTTTTAAAACCGTTGCCCAAATAAAGCAGAAATATTAAAATGTTGTTGTTTGTGCAGCTGGTACCCTGCGCTTCGCCTCCTATTATGGAGACCACATGGTCCTTCAGAGGTCTCCAGAAAGAGCTGTGCTGTGGGGATATGGCCCAGAGGGTGCACAGGTCACTGTCTCCTTGTTAGGACCAATAAAACAGAAAACCTCACCTGTCACTGTCACAAAAGGTAAATACCACCAGTTGTCAGATGGGAAGTTTACTCTGACATCTGCAGGGTTTGGAAGCCAAGTTCACATTGAACTATGCTGACAGGAGCAGTTATGAAACCCCAGTTTTATATCAGAGTTTCTCTTGGATAACCACTGTTAGAACAGTTGGTATCTGGCCTGAGGATGTAAAGTGAAAGCATGGTTATCGTGACATCATTTTATTTCTATTTAAGCATGCCATCTATAGTGGCACTGTTTTAACCAAATTAAATATTGGAAGCTTTTCCTAGATATTTTTTTCTTTTTGGTCTCAACAAATTTTATTTTATAGACAGTCCAGCCACTAATATTTTGTTGGGGTTTTTTTTGTTAAATTACATATATAGGTATTTGGCAAGTCACCCTCGAGCCTGTTGATGCTGGTGGACCTTATAATGTGACAGCAGCAGCTGTTCAGAGCGACACAGCCACTCTGACAGATGTGCTGTTTGGAGATATTTGGTTGTGTGGAGGACAGAGCAACATGTACTTTCAAACATCTCAGGTAGGCCGAGCCAAACGAATACATCTGTTCTTCTCATAAGCTTACCCACTTCAACATGAATGTGTAGCAAAACTCTCTCAGTAGTTTTGAATACATTTTAATTACAGTATATTGCACAAAAATGTATTTTTGGTTAATGAACTCTCATTTATTTGTTTATTTGTTCTCCAAAAGATTTTCAATGCGTCACAGGAGCTAGCCCTTGCAGCGAAGTATCCCCATGTGAGGACGTTTATGGTGGCCCTGAAGCTGAGTGAAACTGAGCTGACTGATTTGATTAAAGTGGAACTCCCTTGGTCTGTGCCCACAGCAAGTCAGTATTTATTTATTTATTTATTAATACAACTGTTTAAATACTTGTTTGTTGCTAAAGGTTTTAGTTTGTTCTGTTGAACTGCAACTGAACGTGTTCTTAATGTAAACAGAAACATACATATTTTGCTAATGTTCCTAAGTCAAAGCTACTATTGTGAGCGGGCTTTATGTGTACAGCACAGGACTATATAGTATTTCATAATGTCATCATGTTTGATAAAATTCATACAAACCCCAGTTGCAGAAACGCTGGAATTTTCCAAAATCTAGTATAACTAAAGTTTGTGATTTGTTAATTGCCTTCAACTGAAAAAATCACAAAGAAAACATTTTCTGTGTTTTTACTGACTAGTTTAATTGTAAATATAGGCAAAGTTGTGATGCCTGCACTGCAATGAAAAAAGTTGGGACAAACGATCATATTTGTTTTATGGGAACTGAGGATACTAGGCCAGTGGATCTTTCAGCAGGTCAGTCAAGCACACCAACGCTGTCATGCTGTTGTAGCATGTCCAGAATAAAGACTGACATTGTCCTGCTGAAACATCCACTGGCCTCCTGACGTTGCCTTGATGCCAGCACATCTCTCTAAATTTCCAATATATGTGTCAATGATACCTTCACACATATAGTTTTACACATGCTGTGGCTACTGATGCACCCCTATACCTTCACAGATAGAAAGCTTTTGCATAGTTTGCTGCATGGTAATTTTTCTGCCTTTGGCACAGAGGACCCAACGTCCATTTTTCCTGAAACAAGCTGTAACGTGGACTCGTCTGACAGAACATGGAACATGTTTCCGCTGTCTTTCTGTCCATCTGACATGAGTTTGAGCCCAGAGAACTAAGTGGCCTGTCTTGACAGAAATGATATATTACTTTCTGCTCACATAATGTAGTTTGGTCACATTTCTGGATGCAGCATTAGACTCTGTAAACAGTTTTCCACCTGACTCCTGTGGCTATATTCATCACCATGGAATAATAGTTTTTCATGAAGTGCTGCCTGACAACTTGAAGGTCATGTACATTCAGCAGTGATTTTCTGCCCTTCGCCTTTGCACACTGATACTTCTTTATAGTCTTGAGTCTTTCCACAATATTATGTACAGTAGAGGGTAAGAGGGTCTTTGAAAACTTGCATTGAAAAATATTCCTTTTGAACTGATAATACTATGGCAAAGTATAGCACAAAGTGCTCAGCCACAACACATCTTAACACATGCTTGCAAAGACTGAGCCTTTGGTGGATGCTTCTTTTAAACCTAACAATGACCTAACAATAATACTCTCACTTACCTCTTATGGTGTTTTTCAGAAGGTCTGGCAAATTTCTCTGCAGTGTGCTGGCTCTTTGGGCGTTACATGTACGAGAACCTGAAGTATCCCATAGGGCTGGTGGAATCCTGTTGGGGAGGCACACCTGTCGAAGCCTGGTCATCTTCAAGGGCACTGCAGCAGTGTGGATTAGAGGCAATTACAGACAGGTGATGATGATATGAAAAAACACAACTGAGCTAACCTGCGGTCTGATATGTTCAGCAATTGATTTAACGTAGCAAGGTTAGATATGTTTGTTATCTAATCTTGCTACGTAAGCGATTCCCTGTTCCAGCTCTTTTCAAGCTCTCAAAAGTTTGGTCTGAAACTGGTTTACATTGTCTTCACTGTTGTTACTTTCTCCATGTTATAATCCCTTAGCCCTGAGAAGGAAAATTCTGTGTTATGGAATGCAATGATCCACCCACTGCTCAACATGACCATCAAGGGAGCCATTTGGTACCAAGGTAAGTCTACATGCTGAGGTATGATGTTCAGTATAGCCAAGTATAAAACATACTTAATATCGCTCTATAATGCTTTTCGCATTTTCAGGTGAAGCAAACGCAGACTATCACCAGGACAAATACAACTGTTCCTTCCCTGCTATGATTGATGATTGGAGGATGGCATTTCATCAAGGCTCAGGGAGGCAGACTGCTAAGGATTTTCCATTTGGATTTGTCCAGGTGTTTATACTTAGCCATTAGTTTTAATTTGCTGTAATAATATAAACAGCAATGAATGCCTCTAGTATGCTGCTGCTGTATAATATTATTATATTATCAGAAACCTTCGCTTTTGTACATTTTACTGTTGTAAATGTAAAATGGATAAAACTGCAATTTTTGCCCATCGTTCTAACAACTATAAGCCATTATGACAGTGACTGCATTTACATGCAGTTGAGAAATCAGATTACTCAGGCAAACCGGATTTCTTTGGTGATCGGGGGAATGAGTTTTCATGGGAGTTAAGTAATCTGAATACTACACGTATACATGCAGCAGAAGAGTAATCTGATTTCTCCCCTAACTCTGGCTTATTTTGGAAGCATGGATGAAGCACAGATTTGAAGTGTACAGTAAGTGTTTTTTGTTTGTTTGTTTGTTTTCTGATTATCTGATTTCCTGATTATTATGATTTCCTCATGCTGGATAATCGGCCTTCTCTGGGAGAAATCTACCGAGGGAAGCCGGGTTTCTTTAATCTCCCACCCTGATTATAGAAACCAGGTTTTCTTTTTACATGACAGTTAAGAAATCAGCTTACCTGAGAAAGACGACTGTAATCAGCCTACTAAGGTCCATGTAAATGCAGTGAGTGATAACGAAGTGATAACACGTTTTGTTTTGTTTTTTAACAAATGAATTGATTTCAACTTAATTAAAAGTCAAAGACTGAAATCTCTCATTATGTAAGTATTTAGATCCTTAGTTCAGTACTTTTGTAGAAGACTCTTTCTCACACCTGGATTTAGGCAGTTTTTTCCGTTCTTTCTGGCAGATACTCTCAATTTCCATTAGGTTGGATGGGAAGTGTCTGATCTGCCGTTCTCAGGCCTCATCACATATGCTTAATGGGGTTTAAATCTGGGATTTAGTTGGGCCACTCAGAGGCCGGTGTCTTGGCTGTATGCTTTGGATCATGATCAAACTAAATGATTAACCGTCACCACAGTCTTAGGTCTCATTCATCTGGAGCAGGTTTCTTCCTTGAGCTTGTCTGGCTGCATTTATCTTTCTCTCATTTTCCAATCTCCCTGTCTCCTTTCCAGATATGCTTCATTTTAGTACTAATTGATGTTTTCTATGTATTTGCAGCTGTCCACCTACATAAAAGGCTCCACAGACGACGGTTTCCCAAACATTCGCTGGCACCAGACCGCAGACACTGGCTTTGTCCCGAACCCCAGGATGCGGCGAACCTTCATGGCTGTTGCTATGGATTTACCAGATGAAACCTCACCCTATCACACGTAAAGATGCTGTTTATAAGTATCCATAGCATGTGAAACTTTAAAATAATGTGTAATTCATACTTAGTAACACTTCTAAAAATCTTCATCTGAAGGTCTGCATCACTTGACCAGTCTGTAACCCTGCCTGAGTTTGCATAAGACAGCTTATGTCAGACTGTAGTATAACACAGACATTCAGTCAGTGTGTGTGATTATACATGAACAGTGATGAACAAATGTGTTCTTTCAAAAGTGGTAGAGAAACTGAAACATCCACAGGCTTCCTTGCTGTTGCAAAGAAGACTGATTTCTGCTGTTTATTTTTTTATTATAATTATGTAAATGTGATGTAAGTTTTTTTTTTGTTTGTTTGTTTTAGGATCCATCCTCGGGACAAACAGGACGTAGCGCACAGATTGACATTGGGTGCAAGGGCAGTGGCTTATAATGAACAGGATGTGCCTTTTCAGGGGCCGTTCCCCACCCAAATTCTGTCCACACAAAAATATGTCAACATTACCTACGACCAGGAAGTCTCTGTCACACCATCTAAAGACATCTTTGAGGTATGGCTAGCAACAGTGAAGTCAGTGTACATTATGTTCCACATTTACCCGCTGACTGTAACAACACAAAATAACTATTACAAACTAATTGCATATCTTTGTTCTAATTATCTCTTGAAAGTTAATTAATTGCAAAATAAGTAAGTGCAAAGCAGTTATTTTTTTTTTTTTTTCCTTTGATCAAGATCTGTTGCTCAAGGATTAGAGCTCCATGTGGGTCTAAATCCCTCTGGGTTCCAGCTCCTATCATGTACTGGGGTCCAACCACTGTCCAGTTATCTGCCAGTATGTGTCTACCAACTGAAAATGTGGCTGCCCTTCGATATGCATGGAGAGACTGGCCCTGCGACTTTAAAGCATGTCCAGTCTACAGTTCCAATAGGATTTTACCTGCACCTCCTTTTATTATTAACCACTATCCAATCAAAGAAAACACTTGGAAAAGCTACTGAACCACAAGTTGTAAGAAAAAAATTACAATTTTTGTTATACAATATGCACTGCTCAAAAAAATAAAGGGAACACATAATCATTCCAATGTAAGTCCAAGTCCAAACCTGTCCAGAAGCAACACTGATTGTAAATCAATTTCAACTGCTGTTGAGCAAATGGAACAGACAACAGGTAGATATTGGAGGCAATTAGCAAGACAACCTCTATAAAGGAATTGTTCTGCAGGTGGTGGCCACAGACCATTTCCCTGTCCTCATCCTTTCTGGCTGATTTTTGGTCACTCTGGCATTTTGCCAGTGCCCTCACCACTAGAGGCAGCATGAGGTGACCAACAGAAGTTGCTCAGGTAGTGCAGCTCATCCAGGATGGCACATCAATGTGCACTGTGGCAGGAAGGTTTACTGTGTCTCCCAGTGCAGTGTCAAGAACATGGAGATACCAGGAGACAGGCCTGTACACCGGGAGATGTGGAGGGGGCCTGATCGAGCACTTCTGGAATATCATGTCTCCTTCCATCCACCGAAGCCACGTTGCACCAGATTGTCCAGGAGTTGACCGATGCCCTAATCCAGGTCTGGAAGGAGATCCCTTAGGAGAACATCAGTCGTTTCATCAGGGAGCATGCCCAGACGTTGTAGGGAGTGCATACAGGCACATGGAGGCCACACACACAACTAAGCCTCATTTTGAATTGTCTTGAATTTACACAGAAGTTGGATCAGCCTGTGATCTGACTTTTCCACTTCTATTTTGAGTATGATTCTGAATCCAGACCTCCATGGGATAATGATTTTGATTTCCATTGATCATTTTTATGTTAGTTTGCTCTCAACACATTTCGCTATGTAATGAATAAAGATTATCAACTGAAAGATTTGATTGAGTATTCAAATCTAGGATGTGTTGTTGAAGTGTTCCCCTAATATTTTTTTAACAGTGTATACACACTAATATTTTTAAAATGCCAGATTTTTCTGATTGTTCAACAAGACAACAGATGATGAGCTTACATCAAATTAATGCAGTGGTTGTTTCCCTGCCAGAAGTAAGTTGAATTTAGTGTACGTGTCTTTCAAAGATACAAGATAAACCATCAAGATGCTGATAAATGAAGAAACAAACATTCCTTCAAACAACCCCTGGATACACACATAGGACATTTTGTTTTGATTTCTGCATTGCTAGGAAAGGTTTAATATTTGCCAAGCAATTTTGTTTACATAAAAAAATTTAAAGAGGGAAGAAGTTATCTTTTAAGGTGGAAACTTGACTAGTTCTAGTTTATCAGGACACATATCATTTTATAGATTTTTCTCAAAAACACTGGAAAGTGCTTGTAGAAGTCCAGAAACAGTTTCTGGTTACACTGACGTACTGTATTTAAATTATGTTATTAGAATCACTGCTAGATGACACTGTGAAGACTGAATGTAGAAATGCATGACATTTGTGTTTTTATTATAACAAAGATCTAATTTTGAACTTTACAAAACAATGAAGTCGATTCAACTTATCTTCTCCAAAGTAATGAATGAAATGACAAATCAACAACTTGGTTTTTCTGCATGTCACTTTAAAAGCCAATGCTTCTGCACATTAGCAAAACAGCATGAAATGCAATGAACTTACTAATTAATCCAAACATAACATACAGCAGTTTCAACTGCAAAAGGTGCCAATGTCAATATGGCATAACTGCATGTTTAAGTGAGGTCGCAACAGTTGAATAACAACATAATAGTGTGCCAAATGTTTCTGTGTAATTCAGTTTTAAACATAATGTCATGTCTGACTGTAAAATCAGACAATTCAGCACAATTGTTTTTTTTATGCAGCAAAAAATGTCAAAGATGTGCTATTAGTGGCACATTAGGAAGATCCAGTATTAGCATCCGCTGCATTACTGTGGCAAACATTCCCAGTTTTCCTGTCTGGAGCTTGTTAGAAGCTTGCATACAATAAATAGCAAGAGTTTGCAGAGGTTTATTACATGCCACCATTTCATGAACAATTTATCCAAGAAGATATTTTTAAATAAAAAAAAATGCAAGCCTTGCAAGTAAGATTGAAAATTCAAAAATCAGGCAATCAGGAGCTGAAATATGAGGTAGAGGGCATCATCGTTGGAGAGGTCAGGTGGTGCTGATGAGATGAGCTAGGAGACTGCGGTGTCTGTCCTGAGGAACAACACATCAATAAATAGTGAAAGAAAAGTCAGTATTGATGTAATGCTAAGTGATGAATATGTGAGCATTATAAACACATACACACACAACAAGGTTAGTATGACTGCTTTGCACAGACATATTGAAAGTAAAGTGGAAAAAATGAGTTCTGACCTACTCACTATAGGGAAAACCTTGCTATTAAACCCAGCTACCATGTTCCTCTACATTTGATACATATCACCTGTGATCTGCACCTATGTTACTTTCGAAATGTTTTAAATTGAAATGAAATGTTCATGCAACAAGCAGATGTGTAAATGTAACAGACAGTTTCTGCACACTGCAGCCAAGATAAAGCTATTACCAGTGTAGAAAACGTATAACCTGTTATGTGCTCCGTCTTGATGTTGTCATCGAATCCCTGGTGTCTCTGGAAGGCCTCAAAGTTGACAGAGGCATCATCCTCCGATAGGCTGTGAGGAACCTGGCCATCACCAGGGCGACTTACCTCAAAACGAATCCATCTGTAACTAAACAAACAAAAAGGAAAAAAAGCAGACGATCAATGGGGAAATCCAGACTCCAAGTGAAAGAGAGATGACAGAAAATACACATGTAGAAATTACTGACTCAAATAAATGAATTAAAAATTGTGCTCCTAGTTTGTGAATGTTGTCCCATTACGGGAAATCAGTAAATGCTGTTTGGTGTCTATAAAACCTAGAAAAAAGAGAAAGAAAACCCTGGGTGAATTTACTTGCTACATTTCCGAGCTCCGGGACAACTCTGGATGAGGTTCTGGATGGTGGGGTGGGAGAAGCCAAAGAAGTCGGCTCCTGACGGCACGATTGATGCCACAGACTTGGAGCTAGGAGGCACAGTGAAGTACACAATTCTTATTTTTTTGGATAATGTAAAGTGGACTTTTGCTAAACTAACTGAAAACTGAAAACATCACGGTTGTTAAAGGCAGGATATGATCATATATAACATATCATATACACTTTTGTGGTGAATGTTAGTACCTGACAGATGCGATGGTCTTCAGCAGATTGGAGTGGCATGTCAGGGCAGAAGAGGCCACAATGGCATTCTGGGGATCTTCTTCTGGCACAATTTCAAACTGGGGCAACAGTAACAAATTGCATTACATATGCGATAGTTCTCTGCTTCTACTTTGGCAGTTAAGGGGAAAGTTAAGGGAAACCTAAATGACAAAGGACGATTTAACTGCATTTTCTCCACCCAGACAATAAAACCAGGTGTTTTTTCAATTAAACCAATAAACTGTGAATCACTGTCATTGTCATTCAGACCCCACTGGTCAAGGTCCAGATCTAACAGATTGTCTTTTTTTCGATCTGTACTAAATTAACAGATACTCTCACAACATTAAAACACTGTTTGAGATTTGTGATTTTAAACAACGTAGACCTGGTCCACTGTTGTCTTAATGGAGAAAACAGAAATTTACATTTTATTGATCAAATGATAATTTTAACAAATCTGAAAGTGTGTTGAATGAGCTTTAACTATCATGTCTAAAGTGGATCAAACTGAACTCTATCTGCTAAATAGGCTAGAGGCTTAAACACTGTTAGAAATGAATAGAAGTTTATCACCAGTGCTCAGTGGGGATACGCAGTTAACTGACAACAACACAGTAATCATACTATAGTTGTCATTGTGAATCCTGTTCATCATCATTAATTATGGACTTACACTTAATATTATCAGGACTATACTATATTAAAATGAGGAATGGATTCTTGCACAACACAAACACTGATGCGATGATTCAAGCTCGAACTAACACACAATGAATCTGACACTTAACAAATACGACATGTTTGTTAAGTGTCTAACAGCAACATTTGTTGAAACTTGCTGACAATATTTACTGCATTATTCATCAGTTCACTTGCATGACATGGTTGTCACATGTGGGTGAATTCAAGCACCCGCTCTGTTGCGGCATTCAGAGTAATCTAAACATATGATAAGTTAGCTAACGTCAGCTGTGAGCTATGGAGTATACAACAATGTCAAATTTGTTTTTCAGGACAATTACAAAATGTAATTTTTCAAAAATACTCTAAAATGTTTATCCTGGTATACTACACTAAATTAAATGTATTATGTTTTAATATTGCATTTTGGTGTGTTCACTTGGATCTGAATACATTTTTATTCATCATTTTCATGTTTATTTTAATACTAATAACTGTCACAACTGTGTGTGCATGTACCTGTGGACCTGTTCCTCCATCCTTGATTTGGCAGGTGTAGAGGCACTGCTGGTCAGGATTTTTCATGCTGGCAAAGACTCGCGTGCTGCAGAAGCCCACTGGGTATATGGCACACTCATCATGGAACAACATTCTGTCTGTGATGATCTGGAGAGTAATCAAACGTTTGCATTTGACAGTTTTTGCATTTAGTTGTTGGTCACTGTTTTTTTTAACAATTATTCAAAACATATGGTAGACAGTTTAAGTTGCCATAGCAATAAGACATCAGTTCAGAGATTTACCATCACTGTGCAACAACATGACATGTGAGTCATCCAAGACACTGACCTCTCCCAGACTGTAGACTGTCAAACCACCCAGTACAATGGGGAAGACAGGACGACCAGAGGAGTCCAGAGGGATGGGCTGTACCAGTTTTCGAGACCCATCTGCTAGCTTTCTCTTCTTAGAAATCTTTTTGGGAACTGAACGAGCAAATGGGAATAAAATTATTGCATCTATTAAAACTAAGCATTTAAATTCCATAGCAACATAGCACTCACGTTCTTCTTTTCCATTCTCCTTGCCCCGCTCCTTCCTTTCCTTCTTGGGTTTTTTGAGATGTCCCTCTTCCCCTGCCGACACCACAGATGCCAGGTTATGCCCTCCAGACAGGTCTGAAGTCCCAGCAGAACCTGAGTGTGATGCCACAGGTGGCACAGGTGGATGAGAGCTTGAGCTTGGCGTGGGTAGCATGTCCCCCTCTGACAAAGACTGGTACTGCAACAGTGACTTCAGTAAAAACCTGGAAATAAAATAGTGAAAACTAATGAATCACTGAGTTCTGATGATCACATGAGGTGGAAAATGTGTAAAACTAGCACTTGATCATCATAATGACCAACCATACAGAATCACAGAAACAGATCCACCATACAGTATGGAAGATGACCAAGCTAGAAGAATTGGTGGGTCTTTGCTGAACACAGCAGATGGACCAATTCCATATTTTTAGAATATTATAGTATAGTATATCTGAAAGATGTCCATTCACCTCCGCTCCTCCTTTGCTCTAAGAAACTTCTCTTCTAAGTGTGCTACTTCATCGCAGAGAGCTGCATTCTCCTGTGAATACATCAGTATTAAACACTGATAATTAAAAAGCAGCATATCTGAAGTAGACCCGAGAGAAACTGAGATGTATAACAAGATGTTTTACTCACAAATATCATGGCACGAGCAGCTTTGCGCAGCCTAAGGTACTTGAGCCTGTACTTTTCGTTCTGGTTTTTTCGCTGACCTCTTTTCATCTTGGCCCTGTGGTCAGAGGAGCTGGTGGGGGATGGGAAGGCAGGTGCTGAGGCACCTGAGCCACAGCTGGAGAGGGTATTCTGTTGCGGAGATCCTAGTAAAGATTGGGCAGTGAAGGCCTGCAGGGCCTGTTGCCTCTCCTCATCAGTCTGTAGGAGGACAGAGGGCGACAGAAAGACAGAGGACTGTTCATATGTACAAGAAGAACTTGAGGCTAGTGGTTGTGTTGGATGATAGATGATAATACAGACTAGAATGCAGACATAACATTAACCCCATTGTAGTTTCCACTTAAGAATGACAATGAGTTACTGAAAGCAAAAAAAGAATGAGCTGTTCAAAAATAAAGAAAGCTAAATAAAGATGTGATTTCTATTGTGATCTTAGAACATCTTTTTTCCCATTTTCAGACTGAAACATATTACTTTACATTGTACATTTGTTTAAATTGAGTTTGCCAATACGAGTATGGCAGTGTTCAGTTTCAGAGTTAGGCTTTTAAGGGTGACATTAAGGGATTGCCAAGAGCCTATTAGTACTGTGGAGCATTGTGCCTATAATTAGATATTATTCAGCTCTTCTGGATATTGTAGATGTATGTGTGTTACCTCTAGCATAAGCTTTTAATAAGAGTATGGAAAGAACCACCATTTATTCTTCACTGCACCTAGTAATTCTAATGTTACTGAAACATAATTCTCTATACAAACAACATGTCTATATGACTAAACCAGTCAGTGATATGAAACATTTCTGGACTCGGCTCTTGTGTAAACAGCACTGCTGCGGTGTTTATCCATAGCTAACAGTCTGGAATAAGACGTCAAAGGCATTTTCAGTTTCTCATAACATTTTTTGTGCGAAATTGGATTTAGTATCCATATAACTCACCAGTAGTGCAAAGACTCCGTTTCTGTTCTCAATCCTCTTGAATCTCCTGCTGCCTTTTTGTGTCTGAAACATAATGTGAGACTGAGCCCAAATGCACAGGGCTAAAAAAGCCAAATCCAAACGCTGGCAGACAATTTTGATTAATCCCATCACACAGCAGGGTCAAGAATTGTGCATCTGTGCGTCCTTTGTTCTGATTACAGCACAGAAATGTCTGTCTCTTCTTAAAATTGTGAAACAAAGTCAAAGCAAGATGGAAAAATATGAAAAAAGAAAGAATGATGAACAATGATAATCCATGTACAAACACAAAAGCTAAATGGAGGTGCAAGTTATTATTCTCAACAGCAGAGGCTGCTGTCAGACAGAGTCTCAATCTTCCTGCTTACCTCCCGGTACATGACAGCTTCCAGGCTTGATTTTGCGCTGCAAAGGAAAGAACAATAAGAGCAGAGCCTGAGTGTTGCTTTGGGAAAAGGTCTGCAGTCTACTTATAATATCAAGACAAAAAGAAAAAAAATTAATAAATTTAAAATCAGCATTCCTTCTTGTTTCATTATTTTACTCAGTGTGTGAACACATGGTCAATAAGGTGTGTAGTGAAAGTAAAAGGACTTTTGTACTTGGATTGAACGAGCCCCCTTTCAATTATTCTTTGTTTAATTTCCTTTATGTGCATGGGACGTCCTGCTTCCTCCAAGACAATCTATGTCGAAGAAAAGGAAAACAAAGAAACAAAAAAAACACTTATTACACAATAGTCTCACAGCAGAGAATCTTATTGCCACAATGACATGTGAGGAATAAATGGCAAATACCTGTGCAGCATCAAGCCATGTTAGGTTTGGCTTCTCTGCAATTTCAGTGGGTTGTTCACTGCAAAGACAAAAAAATCTTTCAAGCACAACAAAAAATATATGCCTTTTAGAGCAGATATGATTTCATTTTAATTGATCGGTGAATAATAGTTAAGTTATTCACGATTATTCACAATTTATAGAAAACATGTTAAATCAAGGCATTAACTCTGATTTGTATTATCATTTATTTCCCTGTGTGCACAAAACTAAGACACATCTATGTGATCTCATGCTGGTGGGTGGGTTTTCTTTTTTAATGCACTCTTTAATGCATCCTGTGCAGTGTATTTAAAATATGAGTAGTGGCCCTATTCAGGACTTTGCTTAAGTATGACCTGTGTGCTTGTAAAACAAATTGTTTCCAACAACCTCTCCAGAGTTTCAGCTGTGCTAGACAGACTTGCAATGCTGTCCAGAGCAGGAAAGAGGGAGTAGTTCCCCTGTCCATCAGCCTCCATCTCAGATTCAAACGTGTTGAGTGACTCCATAGGACACAGTGATGCACCTCTGCACTGTAGAGAGAATAAAAGTTATTTTATATTAACTATCTTTATGTTTCTTTCTACAGGTACCGTATCCACTTGGCTGGAGTAAGCAACATGGAGCCATAACAATGTTATAGTGTAGCTAGGACTGTTAGTTAACTGCTCGGAGCCTCTAACAACTAACAGGTGAACTAGAAGTAAAACACACACATACCTCAGCTAAACTGTCACAAGCCAACAAATCTACTTCTCTCAGTTCGGGCTCCGGATGGTTTGTTTTCGTGTGTCAACAGGAACCTTTTGTTGTCTTCGTCGCCTTCATCAGCACAGTTGTTAAACGCTAATGTTAAGCAGCAAACAGACTATCTTTAATATCGCTGTGATGCAGAATAAATGTCAGTAATATAATTAAAAACGCGATAACTCGACATTTTTATGTCGAGTATGTTAAGGATATCATTAGGGTAAATAAAGACTTCGGACTACACCGGGCATTATTACTGGGAGCACCATTACCGGATATCCGGTTTGCTTTGCGCCGACTCATTAAAATAAAACTATATCAAAAGTCAGTAAGATTGTAGCTGTGTGTTTGGAATGAAAACCAAACATTAGAAAAGACTGAACTAAAACCTGTGCTGACTTGATATGATAAGTGCCCAAGTAATAACCGAGAAAAGAAAAAGATTTTTGGGGATTGTAGCTTTTTGATTAACTTATAATATAACATCAAAACTCTAACCTTAACCTGTGTAAACACTTACTGTGTTATTTGCCAAGAAATATACTCCACTGTAAGCAGAAGGCAATTTTTTTATTCAAGTAAAAGTACCATGTGCATACTCTAAATTTTAGCACAATAGTAAAAGTGATTTTCTAAGTAAACAGTATATTTAAAACAATGTTGAATTTGTTGTTTTGAATAACATAATGTAGAAGTTTGGTCTAAATTTGTAAGATGAACTTGTTACCTACAGAACAAACAGCATTCGCTACAGGTGGGTCTTATGTGGTGAGGGGTTAATCCAGAAGTAAAACATCTGCATCATCTTTATTTGTAATGTTTTTATCATTTAGCATCTGGACCCGATAATTGTAACTACTAACTATTTCAACAGTTGAAATTGTTGGAAAATTAATCGAGTGAATCAATCGTTCAACAAATTAAATGAATACATTGGACTAGTATTATTGACATATGATTAAAGCAGTTATTTCTTACTGTCTTCCTTTTGAATCACTAAAACTCATGGCTAATTAAATGGCAGGTTTACTGAAATAGCAAAAATATATAGAAAGCATGTTCTAGCTAACCATTGTGTATGCTGTGAACACAACAAATAAAATACCATTCACCTAATGTGGATGGAAGCAAACATTTCAGTAACATGTAAGTAAAGTTAAACAAAACTATCAATGTACCACTTACAGGTAAGGGAGGAATGTTGTTGTTATCTACTCTTGTTGATTGTGTCTTCTACACTTGATGACCTTTTTGTTTGTTTTTACATGGATTCAGCATGCACACATGCAACACCAAACTATTAAATCCTTCATTTACTCATGCTCACAAAAACAGCAGTGACTCAGCTCTGTGTCTATATCTGATCTCTCATCGTGTGGCTAAAGAAGCCCTCATTTCAGGGAACAGCTAATTGCTTAAATTGTTTCCTAATTTTTGAATATGCGAAGCAGGTTGGTAAAGCAGTTAGGTCCTATTATGGCTAGAAGGGAAAGCATTCCACCATTTTAACATTTATTTGTAATCCTAGGATAACTTCAGAGGAAAAATATAAACCTCTTATTTTACACTCAAAATTAACCATAAAGGTTAGCCTATCTCAAATAAGCTAAAAAGGTACGTAAAACGTATTTTTATTTAATATCTATTAATGTTTTGTTTTTTTATTTTTTATATCTATTTCTATATATGAAGGCCACTTATTTAGGTATACCTAAACAATCCAATGCAGCAGCTCTCGTGAATTCTGCTTTTACAAAATTAATGTTTTTAAGTTCATTAATTTTAAATAGAGTGGCAAAAACAGTATAACCACCTCTTAATTTAATGCATTCCAGTAGGACTCCACACACCCACTGTGACCTCAATAATAAACATATAGTAAACATATAGTAGGATGTGGGTGTGGCTGTGGATGGGACAGCCATCTATTCCTTCCAAACAAAAACATGAAAAAAGGAGAAAACATGTTTCCTTAACAGTAGCAATAACCACAGTCCAACAGCAACACTGCCATCCATCTATCACAGGGCTGACAACATGGTTAAAGATATGATAGCACTGACGTCATGCAGTCATGACATTCTGAATGTACATCTGGGTAGGAAAGTCAAATTATACGTCCTCAGTAATGTTCACTCTAGCTCATAAGATGCACGAGTGCCAGAGAGATAGCAATATAATAAACAGGTGCAAAGAGTTCCTGGACATATCAACTGTAATATTTGGTTAAATACATAATGTTTTACATAATGTTGCACTATAACGTTTACACATATAACCTTTATTTTCTCAGCATCTTATCACATTTTCTGTTTGTCTGTCTCTCTGTTTGTTTCGATAGACTCCAAAATGGGACACGCACAGCCGAAAATTTTCACCCAAAGTTTCATGGGGGGGGGGCATCTTAGGTCTCATTGTTATCCAACCTCCTGTCGGTGCCACCTTTTAAAACAAAAGTTATACATTAAAATGGGCTAGCAGGTCGAATCAGAATAGACCTATAATCTGAGAAACCCTGTGCAAGACCAGGTAATTTGGGCAGTAATAAAATGTAACATATAGAGTATTCTCAGTAAATCAGCCAGCACTGTGATGGCTGTATCAACTGTCCCAGCCAAGAATTAGCTGCCGTTATATTCACCACTCGATTTGTCTGAAGTCATATTGGTAGGATGAC
>OMLM01020750.1:32901-48406 GCA_900302695.1 Helostoma temminkii | reverse complement strand
ATAGATTTATTGTGTATATAGAATTGCATTATTTAATGTAAGTTATAGCAACATTCAGTAATTACCATGAATAAGATAGGCAGTCGATCTCCGAGGTACCCAAAACGCTGCATCAATGTTGGTTTCAATCTTGGGCATAAAGTTGGCAATGGGACCCTCTTTGATGTCATATTGCTCGTTATGTTTTATCCAGAGATATCTAGTGGGGGAATACAAATTGTCACTGAGACTCCTACAAATAAAATTTTGGACAGAGATTTCTAAATTCACAAAGGGCGGTTAAAATTGTCTACTATTATTAAAGGCATTACATGACAGATTTCTTTAAACATAAGGCAAGTCCACACCTCCAAAGACTCAAAATATACAGTATAAAAGTCCTTAAGACACAAAAGATGTTCTTAAGCTTCAGTCATTCATACTATGTAATATATTGTGAAGAAAAGTCATGAAAGTACTTTTCTCTGAAAAAGAAGGTGCCATCCCCAAGAGTGCACACAGCATCAAAGATCAGGTCTGGATCACATTTGTTCTGCATAAGCTGAGGAAACAGCGATCCTGGCAGCCAGCGGCTCCAGCCATACCTCATTAAGTAATTTGGTTGAACTCGGACTGGACCTAACACACACAAGCACAGACATATGTTTAAGGTTCTATTTATGAGGAAGTACAGATATAGTATATTCTTCGATATATCAAAACAGTTTACTGTAAAGTGCGTTGATGTTTGTTATATCCTCTGTGGATAATAGGTTGGTTGAATGGGAGGATTTGTAGTTTGGATACATCAGTGAGCGTGGGTTTCTGGAGTGCTTCAGGCCCAAAGCATGGCCAAATTCATGTGCAGCTACAACAAACAGACTGAAACCTGAAACAGAACAAAGAAAATGTATCCACATAAATAGTACTGCTTTTTGAGCAGTAGTTTTCTATACAGTTCACCCAGTGTGAATGTGGCTCTTACATATGATTCATTTCAGCACCTTTTTCCCCTGCTGTCCACTTTTCATCGTCATCAAAGTGTGTGTCACCTCCAACTCCCGACCCCGGGCCAAAAGCGTGAGCCAGCGTGCCTCTGGGTCCATCAAATGGATACAAGTCACCATGGTCTTCATTTTATAATCCAGAGCACATATGAAATACAACACAGAGAAATTCATTTCCCTTCATGTCATAGAAAATGACACCTCTTTTCACTTTTTCAAAATGAGCCTGTCGAGATCAGCAGCCACCGCATGATGACAGGATGACGCTATTGTGGTTAGCAGCTGAATAACTACTGAAGCAGATGTCTATGAGGTTGTGTTTTATATAACGCATGATATAGTGTATCACTAAAAAGTGTATTTTAATTTATGTCAAAGTGACTTAATGCATGCAAACTTTCTGAATATTATATATTGCTCTCCTTTATGAAACAACAAACAAACCCACTGTAGGTCACAAACTCCACCATGATGTCAGCGTTGCCGTTTTGTGACCTAACAAAACTCAGACTGCTGGCCCTGGCCCAAACTTTGAAAGCTGACTCAATCACATTGTCCACAGTGTCTCGAGGCAAATCGCTTGTGTACTTGCCAATGCTGCAAAAGCAACAAGGACACATCATGTTAATGAATAATCAAGTCAAGTCAAAATCAAGACACAATATCACATAAGTGTAAATCAACAAAAATTCAGAGCACGATCAGCCACTTACCTTTTTGAGAATAGTGGCAGCCCAGAACACATAGTTAACAGAATAAACACTATAGACTAAAAATCTACTCTTAACATTTCAAACAATGGCGGCAGCTGTATTCTTTTCTAGCAGACATGGCTAAATCCCAATTCACAAATAATAATAGATATGCACGTTGTTCACATTGTTCTTTAAGTTCAAGCATGTATTGTGAACATGGCAAAACCATGATGTTTTATGACAGCTACTTTTCTGTACTTGTGCTTGCTGAGCTAAAACAAACGATCATAATTATTAAAAGCAGTGTGCACTAGATACCTGTAGGTGATGACATTCTTATTCCATCGTGTCCCTTGGATGTGGCTGTAATCTTCTACATCTGGAACTCCACATCGGGGGGTCGTCATCACCTCAAGGGTGTTAGAGTCCAAAACACCTGTTGCATTGAGCCCAAAGAAAATCTGCATGTCCTTCACCTTTGAGGTGAAAGAGGGCCCACTCCGCTTAATGCGCCCAAAAGGCTCTTGTTGCAGGTTGTAGTACTGCTGAAGGTAATTCTATGAGTAGATTTAAGATTTAATCAGATATTGTGTTGCACTCAGCAGCAAGTTAATGAACTGGTCCTGTGCAACTTACAATCAATGCCAAGATAGACAGTTCCTGATTAGTGGCATGCATTACGGTAGCTTAGAACTGCATGACATCCATGCAGAAATTCTATTATACCCTTTATAAACACAAAAAACTGTTCACAACAATAAACTAAAGACTTAAGCATCTATATTGGTAATTACCATACAGATTGTTTTCTTTAACAATCTGTATGGTATAATATAACTATGAATAGCAGTTAAAATGAGGAGAGATAAAATGTATTTGCTCAAAGAATCTACAAAAGCATTAATATAACAGCTACAAGTTTAGTGTGGTTACGTAGTTCAGCCCTTCACTCTCACAAAACAAAAAACATTAAAAAAGAAAGTATCTCAACATCCTATGTGCAGGGTAGAACTAGTCCTTGTAATGTACTTAACTCCGCACTAGAAACATTTGGAAATTAGCACAGTTGTAGCATTGTACTTTGAAATTAAATTGCATGCATGAGATCACATGCAATCAGTTCATTCTATAATGCACTTACTGTAGCCAGCTTCAAGTCAACCGATGGTTGTGTAGAAGGAGAGCTTTCTGTGTCCGGAATGAGTGTAGGTGCCATCAAACACAGACCTGGCATTAGAAATACTAAGACACAACAAGAGAGCAGCATGACATGCATTTCACAGACTACACGTTACATGAATTGTAGTGGTCTAGCTAAACACATTGAGATGGAAGCTCTGGTTGATGAGAAAGGCTTTTAAATGGTAATTGTGACTCATACCACGTGCAAATCCATGGATAACCTCAGACAGTACCATGAAATTAGGGAGGGGTTTGCAGAGAAGGAAGGACAGCAAAAGAAATATTATATTTGAATATTTTTGTCAGGTAACATCTTTGGTCCAGTAATAATTGAAATCAAATAAATATTTACTGCATGTTTTCAATTAAAATATCTTACTTGATTCAGTAAAAATGTTGAAATCTAAAGTTTGATTATGATTAAAGCGATGTGTGCAAGACTCAGACACAAATATCTGATGGGAGTTTTAACAGTGCAACATGTGTGTGACTCACAAACAATCCCAAACAAACTACATGAGGCAATATGCACAGTAGAAAAAACACTTGTTCTGCAAGATCAGAACATCATCAAGGGAATCATCAGAATCACTGAATGAGTCAATATTTCCACCACTGAAAATCAAGCAGCTCAGATATTAACTGATTTCCTCAGCAGAGCTCCTGTCCTCTCTACACACTGGGTGACACTGCTCTAACCAACGCATTCTGCAAGATCTCCTGAAATAACTCAATCCAAGCATATTCTTGTCCCATTTTAACAAGTGCATGTAAGACATTTCAGTGAAGAGTTAGCTGAAGAATTGCAGGGGTGGACCCTCAAAAAAGAAAATGGCCGCCAGCCAGGAGGCCTAATTTGGCAAGGGTCGAGCTGCTGTAATTTAAGGCCACAATTACAGCTGACTGGTGATTGTGAAGCATTGTGGGCAACACGAGCTGACAAATCTATTCTGCTCTCTTTCACAGGCAGATTTGAAGAATTTTTGTCTCTTGGGTTTTATAGTTTATAATTTACAATCTTTTTAATCAGAAGGTAGTTTGGAGCTGCAAGGTTATAAACTGAGAGAGACTGCTATGGTAATTAAACCAAAGCAAATCTGCTTTTGAGCTGAAATGAGCAACATCTGTCTCTAAAGCTTCTTTTTGTGTCTGTAAATAAAGCTCAAGTTCGTCAGCCAAGACACCATTTCATTTTAATGCAGAAATTGTATTTTATGGAGTCTTTGGCATTGAACCAATCAACTAGGAAATATAGGGATAAAGCCTGTAAATAATAGCAAGTAAGGAGGGGTGAAACACCACAAATTCATTAGTAAAAAGACTTGTTTTTTGTTTGTTATTTATGCGTTTTTTTACTTTTGTTTTCACAATACTTCAAGACCCTGTGCATAATCAAAATAGAGAATTGACCAAGGGGAGACTGAGAGACCAAAACTACATGACAAAGCTTTCAGAGTCTGACAGAGTTTGTTAATAATGCAAAAAAACAGGTCATTCCGATTTTTCAAAATTCTGTTCACACTCAGTCAACATCAATAATATATCCACTTCTTTTCACTCAACTATACAGTAAAAGTCAACTTTAATCAGGAAATTCATCCTTTTTCTTCCCCAGTCCTGAGGTCAGGAAGTGCTTCAGCTATTTTTGAATTTTCTTCACAAATGTACTCTATTATTTATGATTTATTTTAATAGTTTATTTAAAACAGGCACAGAAAATATTAAACAAATGATGCTACCTTTAAAGAGACTATTGGCCCTATGTTCTTGCAGTCACAGTGCCAGTGTTTGTGGCTTCAGCCTCAGTTGTGGCTGCTGAGCAGCAACTAGCATTGCAGCTAAATGGATACTGTCATTAAATGGAGCCAGCTCTCAGCACTGCTCCATTAGGCTATGACACTGATAATAGCTGGGATTATGACTGGGATGGCACTGTCGATAGTTATTATAGCTGTGCCTTTTCTTCATTTGTTATACTTTCTCTTGTCTTTCGGCTCATCCTATAGGGGTCTCCAAAGGGGATTGTGGATCAAATATTAATTTGGCACAGGTTTTACAGCAGATGCCATTCCAGTCAGTGGGTCAGTGGCTGTACAAAGGTGCAGGATCTTGATTGTCCAGGCACAATGGCCAGTAGGAATCCAGCTGCAAACCATCGAGACAAGTGTAAATACATTTTTTTCAAAATATAATCCGTTTGATATGAGAGGAGCTGATATGATTGTAAATTATTGACTGCAGCCTCGACTCGTAATGAATCACACCTGGTTGCTTCTGTCTGTGCCCAATAGCGTCAAAGCCACTGGTCACACAACTGCAAAAAAACCATTGGACAAACCAATTTAAACTTATTGGCCTGTGCCTGGTTTCAGGTATGTAAGGCCCTATGTGTAGAATTCAAAAATGTCTGACTCTGGCTCCCCCTTATGGTAATAAGGGGGATGCACACTTATTTTGCCTGCTGCTCCTTTTCCACATAACATGAACAGAAGCAAACAAAATCAACATGGATTTTACTTTTGTTTGAATGTATCAATGCTCTACATTACAGAGCAGCAACATAGCTGTAGTAAATGGTTTCTGTAAGAGCTTTCACGTTCTGTAGCTGTGGCAGTGAGCCAGAAACTAAAACTTGTTTGTGTAATGCTTCTTAAATATAATTTCAATGCAGGCATTAAGATGTTTTGTGTTCTGACTAATATATCATCTGACTGAGTCTCTGCCGCCCTCCTATGGTGTCTACACAGTCTACACAGTACATATACTGTAGTTTCTTAACTTTTCTGAATGGGTCTGTGGTTTGAATTTGAGTGGTTGTGCAGCTTTTTAATTTAAGCCTTTTTTGAGTATTGTATTTATGGAGCTGTTGGGGTTAAATTACAGTTTCAACAGTGTACTGTATATTTAGTTTTTATTTAGATTATAATTAGCTTCCTCTCAATTCTGCCTTTACTGTGAGTGATTCATACTCTGCCTTACTGACCTAAACCAGCGTGATCATATTGCATTACAAATGTTTCCCTGGTTGCATAATCCTGTAATCCACTATTACCATGATTTTCCTTCCTATGTTGCTGATAATATTGTGTTGATATACTGTATGAAGTTGTCTATACCGTTTAAAAGGTCTAAAATGTTCAAATTTGTGAACAACAAAAAAATGCACATTTACATAAAACTATTTTTCAAATGTATAAATGTAGTATGATGGACTACCTAAATGACTGCCCCCAGTATGTCTGCCTGTAGAACAGTGTGACTGATACTGTAGTCTGCAGCACAGGAGCTCATCAGGGAACAGTATACCTCAGACTTCAGGTACAACTCAGAGTCCTGCCACCTACCTAAGTTCTCTGATGACTCGGCTGTTGTAGGATGTATTCAGGGTGGAGGCGTCATGGAGTAATAGAGAGTAATAGAGAGTGATGGACAGTTTTGTGACCTGGTGTGGGCTCAACCATCTCCAGTTCAACAATAAAACAAAAGAACTGGTTGAGAAATTCACAAAATCCAGGACTGCTGTCATCCCTCTCTCTATACCAGGGGAGGAGGTGGAGATTATACCAGAGTACAAATACCTGGAAGTCTACTTGGACAATAAACTGGACTGGACACCACACTCTACAGACATTTACAAAAAAGGCCAGCTGTTTTTTTGTTTTTGTTTTTTTTTTGAGGAGGCTCAGGTCTTTCAACATTTGCAGCACCATGCTGCAGATGGTCTATGACTCTATGATGTGTCATCCTCTGTGTTGTGGTTGCTGGGGCAGAAGTATGAAGGCAGCAGACAGTAACAGGTTGGATTGATTAATCAGGAAGGCTGGTTCTGCTCTAGAAATGAGTTTGACCATCTTCACACCGTGACTGAGAGAAAAATGTTATCTAAACTCCTCTCAATCCTGGACAATCCCTTCCACCGACTACACAGTGTGCTGGAAGGACAGAAGAGTACTTCCAGTCAGATACTAATTAAGTGCTCCACAGAGCACCACAGAAGATCCTTCCTCCCAGTGGAGGACTGTAGAACTCCTCCACCTACTTCAACCAGGTGGGGGACTGACACATCAAAAGCATCATATATGTCGGTATTCATAAGGGGGAGTCAAATGACAATGATAACATTATATTATAATCATAACCTAATTAATGTCATTATTAATGTCAGTACTGTTTCATTGCATCAATGATCTTGGAGTTCTTGCATGTGTTATCTTTGTGTTTTGTGTTGTTGTACAGTAGTTGTTGTAGTAAATGTTTCCTGGGAGTGGTTCTTTCTTTTTTCTTTGAATCAGAAAACAGCTGTAACAGCAAAATAATTTCCCTCTGGCAATGATAAAGTTTTTTGAGTCTTGAATCATGAATGGAATTTTGATAAACCTTTTTTTTTGTTGTAGCTTAGTCAGTGTTTTATAACAGCTCTACCTATTACAAAAAAATCAGCTCAAATCAGCTTAATGTGCAGCTGAATTACCTGGCATAGCAGATATATAACCTTAAAGGATAATAAACTTTAAAGGTATGTTTTATTTCAGTGGGTCTGGCCTCAATACAATAAGTCAAGCAAAACGATAACTGGACAATCATGACATCAGTATTTATGTGAAATGGAAGAGAAGAGTTCCAAGTAAGAACATAAATCATCACTGTTTATCACAACAGATGTGTGTCACCTGGAGTTCATCCAGCTTTTCTCCAACAGAGCTGTGAAGAGGTTGGTTTCTCACTCGCCATGTCATCAACCTATTTGCAGTTTCTTTTCCCAAAGTTTCTGTCAGACTAAAACCGTTGTGATATTTCCTCTAACATGATGAGTGCAAAAGCAGTGGGTTGCTCCACCGCAATTACAATCACTGAGATTAACAATAACAAATACGTAAAGACCTCAGGTTGAGTTGGGCATAAATACATGATGATCAGTCCTGACAAGGCACAAAGCAGAGAACAGTCTCAAGAGCAACAAGTAGAGCCACACACTAAGAAACAGCAGCTTCAGCAGGGAAGTGTCCAGTTGTGTCAGAAATGTTGATACAAGGTGATGAGGGACCAGAGAATAAAAAGGAAAAGATAACTTTTTCATTTAAGGCACAGAAGTTAGTATTTTTGGCATATTTCATAAATTCTATTAAGGAGCAGATCAGCTGAATCAGAACGAAGTTTTATTACTGTATGTATGTTTGTTCACACTGGAAATGTGTCAAAATAAACCATACAAAGGAAACTATTTTCTGCAATCTAATGCACAAATAAAATTAAAAACATGACCACAGTTGTGAATTCCAAATAAATTATGTTTTGCTTTGAAGCAGCTCAAAATAATCTACTAAAACAAAAGAAAAGTATGAGCTTAGTGTAAAGTGAACTATTAGGAAATGTATGTGATGTTTCCAAACTTGCAGTCACACATACTGATAATTTTCTGTTACATAGACAGATACTCTGTTTTAATTCTATGTGGATGATTCCAACATCCAACTTTTATAGTTTACAGTGTGTAATCAGTATAGTTGTACTACTGCAGAATCACAGCTTAGATGTTTTTGTTGAGATGAGTAAATTCAGCTATGTTCTTATTTCTATGAAATGTTGTAATTTCTATAACAAGAATATTTACTGTACCAGCATGTCACAAAACTTTACATGTGCCACTGCAACATACTGTATATTATTGTATAATAAAACAATAAGATAATCAGATTGGTTACTCCGTATATACAACAAGTTGCTCACAAAACATCAGTACCTTAAGTGTTTATATATTTTTGGATGTGTGTTAGTTGGTGACGATTTTAAAATAACTGCAAAAAAAATCCCCCACGTCCAACTTCCCCTGACATGAGTCAGGAGCACTAACCACCACCTAAACAATGACGATCGTCCAAAAATATTTGTCTCCACAAGATGCTGAAGTGTTAGGATGCAGTGTTAGTGGCACATGACACATGATCTTACTAATGTGTTGCAGATGAAGCAGTTCCTGTGACGTTTATGCAGCACTCTTATCATATTAAACATAATGGACTGTATTCAATTAGGATGTATAGAATTTTAATTTTTATAATGTTGATAAGGCATTGTCAACAATTAACTCATTAAACTAGTTTTAATAAACACAGCTCATTTGTAATTTGAAGAAAGCAATCAACATGTAAAATATTTACTCTCCTCTGGCAGTGGAGGCAAAACAGTGGCAGCACAAGACAAATGTCCAAAAGTATGTTGATAATGACTATAATTATGACACTGTCACATTTTTCTGTGAAATGTTTGACATCTCCTGTTGTCAGTGCAGCAGTTTAACATTAACAGAATTCTTTGAATGCATATCCATTAATTAAAGTTATCTTGTATAACTGTGATTAGTAAACAACGTCAGTTGACAATGATTTTTAAGAAATGCAGACAACTTCAAAATGAACTGATTTACCATTTGCCAGCTGTTTCTCACTAAATCCTCTGCCAGTGCAGGAGATTATAATTACACCCCTTTGTTGTTTCACACAGACTCATGACGGTAGGCAGCGTGTCTTTACCTGCCTTGTCTCCAGGGATACTCTGATGACTACACAGTTATATTTCCCTATTGTCTACAAAACTCTCATTCAAGTTTTCCATAGAACATCTATTTTTTAAGAATTATTTCTCATTGGACAGTTATGTATATTTTATGTGCTTTACATAAACTAGTTGATGTACTTAAGTTCTTCTTCTTTAATCCTTAATGACCATTTTACCTTCTCAGTTTAACAGGACTACAGTATGGAGTGTGCTTCGTGAGGCTCTGCTTTCCGTAGACACACCAGGGTTTTAGCTTTAACCTGCTGCTGTCACTTGATTTACCAGAATCAACAGGATTCATCATTTTATAGCAATTTTACTAAAAGCCAGTAGTTGAACCAAAGTGGAGGAGAGACGATCACACTGACTTTAGGAGCCTGTGCCATCTCTGAAAAAACAACCATATAAAAGCATGTTTGTGTACAGTATCTTGTATTAAATCCCATTTTGTATTAAGTGATTATTCATAATTCAGCATTTTCAGCATTCAGCACTGTTTTTGCTGTAGGTCAGCAGGGTTTCTACGCTGTGATCCAGCCTGTGGTATGAAACCTACAGTTTCTCATAACTGACAACACCGGGAATGTTTATTTTTCCCATGTTTGGAGTCTATATCCTGTGAAATCCTGGTAACTGTGAATCACCTACCACTGAAAACTGAAACAATTAAAATAAATGATTTTAATACTTACCAAACAAGTGGAACCAATATATGGTTTTTAGCATGTGTAAGACATGTTCTTTACATTTAAATTACACAACTTCATCATCTCTTTCCATATTCTGATGTGTGTTAGTCACATATCCTAAAACGTCATCGCCTAAAATAACAAGACTGACTATCATAAGACAAACAGCAGCAACATGAAATGATGCCCAAAAATCCCCATTTATTTATAGTGGAACATTTATTCATTTGTTAACCAGAAAAAAATTGCACATAATAACTAACAACCTTATTAAAAAGAGAGTAAAGTATTCTCTCCTATGGAAGATAACCATCCTTTAATCTGTGACCAGGAAAATGTACAAAACTGCCATGTGCTTTTAATAATTTTGCCTTTGAGGCATTTTCTGCAAATCTAGTGGAAAACTCCATAAAACATTGCATCCGGGAAAAGGAAAATGTTTAATCAAAGCATTTTCCGTGGCCTCAAAGCAGTACACTAACCATGAGCAATTTTGTTGTACAGATACAAGCACAATCTCGACAGGCAAAGGGGGAAGTGGCTAGGTGCTTTTACATGAATCACTAAGACCCTTTGAAAAAACAGCAGCCCTCTCACACTATAAATACCCTCCTTAGCTTCTTGACCCCATTGACTGGTTTGGACAACACAGAGGCAACAACAATGATAGCTTTGCTGCTGCTGGCACTGGTTCTTCATTCCTCGGCTCTGCCTCTGCCGTCTACAGAGGAAGACAACCGTCTTTTTGCAGAGGTGAGATGTGCTGTCTTAAAGATGTTATTTGCTGTGTGCGCTGGCTTCAAGTGGCTTTTTATCACAATGTAAAATATGTGTTTGACTGCCCATAGATCAACAGTGAAGTCTTTATTTCTGGTGTGATTGAGTTGAAGTTTGCTTTATTTTTCAAACAGAAATACCTTCGTCGCTTCTACAGCCTTCCTGCAGGTCTTCAGGGTAGCCAGCGGTCGTCAGATGCCTTTCAGACCAGGCTCAAGGAGATGCAGAAATTCTTCAAGCTCAAGGTGAACAGAGGGGGGAAATGCCTAATTATACTCATTTTTGAGGTTCCATTTTGAGGTTTTATTGGTGATTTCAGTTGTCTGTGTTTCAAAATTAGGAACTTGCTTGTTTGAGCTCATTGTGCAGGACAGGCTTTTCTTTTTTTTAATTTTGGCAACACATACCTATGTAATATAGTTTCGTTCCACTTCCTCCTTTTTTTAAAGGTGACAGGGAAGCTGGATGACAACACTTTGGATCTGATGAAGCAGGCCAGATGTGGTGTCCCAGATATTGGGGAGTACAACCATTTCCCTCGACATCTCAAATGGGAAAATAACAATGTCACATTCAGGTAAGCATTTCAATTAAAAAAGCTGTGTGTGTGATGCTGATAATGGCAGAAACGTTCTTGCAAGGAACTGAACTGTTCACCAGTGATTAATCGTTTTCATTTCTCTTGACTTTTACATCCTGATGTTTCAGGATACTGAATTACACACCAGATCTGAAAAAGGGTGATGTAGACAGGGCCATCCGCACTGCACTAAACGTTTGGGCTGATGTCACCCCTCTGACTTTCAAGAAGCTCTACGACGGCATCGCTGACATTATGATCAGCTTTGGATCGAGGGGTATAATAACCTCATAACAAATTCTTTGTACATGCTCTGAATAAACACAAAACAAATATGTGATGTTTGGCTTAAAGGTTAATTACATTCTGTGAAAATAATAGTAGAGTGCATTATTTTAATATACGACATTTTAAATATGTCTGTCCCTCAGAGCATGGAGACTACAATCCTTTTGATGGCCCTGATGGACTGCTGGCTCATGCCTACCCACCTGGCCAAGGCATAGGTGGAGACACTCATTTTGATGAGGATGAACACTGGACTAAAGATTCATCAAGTAAGAGTTATCCACTAACATTGTCCTCTGATCTCTGATCTCAGTTTTGATTCACCACTCAACATCTCTTCTTTTCAGCTTACAACCTGTTTATGGTGGCGGCTCATGAGTTGGGCCATGCTCTTGGTATGTCCCACTCCTCAGACCCAGGTGCCCTGATGTACCCTGTCTACTCGTACACCCCAGGGTTCCCACTTTCTGAAGATGACATCGAAGGAATTCAAGCTCTCTACGGTGGGTCCACAAATGATTGTGTTTAGTTCTAATAGCAATTAAAAAGTTAATACCAAGACTTTTCTATCATATCATGGTGAAATGTGCATTAATACCAAGTGTCTAATTGCAGGTTCAAACCCAAACTCAAAGAAAGTGAAGCCAAGGCCTGTTGCTCCAAACAAATGTGATCCCACATTGAGTTTTGATGCTGTCACAGAGCTCAGAGGGGAGACCATTGTCTTCAAAGACAGGTATAGTAAAATACATGATGGTTCATGCACACATGGTAGTACATACACTATATTTATCATCATGGACTAGACTTAGAGTATAACCTATGTTGCCTTGAAACAGGGACTAATTTTCAACTGTGAAACATATCATGCCGTATTTCATTAACATCCTGCATCTTGTTGTAGTTTCTACTGGCGTCTCCATCCTCAGATGCCTGAGCCTGACCAGATACTGATCAAGTCCACATGGGACTTTATCCCCAGCAAGGTGGATGCAGCATATGAGAATCCAGAGAAGGATAGAGTCATCTTGTTTAGCGGTGGGTTATAAATACTGTTATCTATATATGCACTTATTTACTGTATTTATACCATAAATATGAGATAAGGTGTGTATGAACCAAATCTGTTCTCTGTTATCAGGAATAAAAATGTGGGCTTTGAATGGGTATAACCTTGTGAATGGTTACCCTAAGTACATACACAAACTTGGACTTCCCAAAAGCATAAGGAAAATCGATGCAGCTGTTTACATCAAAGACACTGGCAAAACTCTACTTTTCACTGACGAGGACTATTGGAGGTATGTAAAGATGCACATTACATGTCTCAGTTAATTCAGTCAGTATGTCATTTTATGTCATTTATCAATCTTGCTTTGCTTTTATTTGTCACCTGCAGCTATGATGAAGCAACAGGCACCATGGATCGTGGCTACCCACGTTCCATTGAGGATGATTTCCCAGGAATGGATGATGAGGTCGACGCTGTTGCTTATCACTACGGTACTGTCAAGTCTTAAATATGAACATTTGATGCAAACTCAAAAATGGGACTTTTTCTAGCACTTCTTCTTTACAGGATTTTTAACACTTTCTTCATTCTCATCTTTCAGGACAATTGTATTTCTTCCATGAACATGTGCAATATGAATACAGTTACACTTCAAGGAAGGTCATTCGCATCCAGAGAACCAACTCCATTCTCAACTGCTGATGAGGTGACCTGTGACTGCCAGTTAAGGCTTGGAAACATGTGCAAACATAGCTGGTTATGTGGCACACAACATATCTTGACAATGTGCAAAATGTACTTAAACATACAGAGATGATAAAATGTGTCATAGGATTATTGCCCCATAAAAGAGCTAGAAATACATAATACATATGCAGGAAGACTCATCATAAGGAAATGATTTATTTTTTTTCAGTGCTGGACAACTGTAGACCATAATTCTTCAGACACAGAATGCTGGATAATGTCTCCTCATATATTTCCTTATATTATTACTATTTATTTTTAAACTACCTGTATATGTATCACAGGTTTCAATATGGACAGCAAGATCCTTAGCAGGTTGAGTGTCTTGTCAGTAACAGTTGGCTTGGCTGGTTTGGGAGATCAATATTTCACATCTTCTTTCATATATTTATTCTATTTCTCCCTAAAGGCAGAGTAGAAATTAAAGTCATATTAATTATGTTAAAAAACAGAACTTTACTTTTTGAGGGAGTTTGCGAGAAGCATTTTATTTATTAAACACAACTTTTCAATCTGTGTTATATATTTATGGTATAAAAGATCCACTTACTGTTACTAACATACTTCATTTTCTCTGATATCGTTTCACCATTTCAACATTTTTGTGAATTTTCAATGTTGACAAATGATTTATTAAATAATATATTTGAAATTAAGGAAATCAGTGTGGCCTTGAAGTTTATATGCTTCTTACAAAATGCACAAATGTTATCTGTTATATGTTGTTTGTGGGAAGTTACGAGTTACATGAAGGATATAACACTGGTAGCGTGTAACAAACCTTTTAACTGGAGAAAATCATCTTATTTATAATCCTCTTTGAAATATTTGCAAAATTTCTTGAAGTCACCATGGAAACTATTGACCTTGCACTGGACTGTTGGCTAAAATGACCTGGAAGCATAATATTATAGCCATTATTCAGTTTAAAACTAAACAAGGCTAAGAATTTGAGGCATTATCATTATTATTATTATTATTATTAATGTATTACAGCATTACACAAACTCTTTAACTCCTTTACTTACTAGTAATCTGAAAATGTGCCTTCATAACTTTGCAAAAACAATTTATTAAATGTTGCAGAGATGTAGACAACCAAGTAAGGAACAAACAGTACACTGCACTTACACATTACAAATTTAACTAATTAACTCATTTAACTGGTGATTTGCAGCTACCATTATCTGCTATTTAATAAAATGTCTTCTACTGTAAATTTTTTCATCATAACATTGTGACAGAGAGACACACAGAGACGCATTTGACTACTTTTGAAACTGTTAATCGTAGCATGTAGTTATCCACCATTTCCACTAGAGAGCAGTCCTATAAACAAATACAGTGCTCTGTATGAGACAGATCTGAGCTGTGTCCTGACAGTAGCTCTGGCACATGGCAATATTTGCCTGCTTAGATTTAACTGTCCAAACTTTGAGGTGCCTGGCTTCAATCCTCACTATGGAAAAAAAACGTACGTTCATTGTTGGGCTCTGGTCAAATTAAATGTGAAGTTACCTCACAAATAAACTAAGCAGTTATATTAAAATAGAGCAATCACATACAGTTTCTTCATCCACAATCACACAACAACAACAACATAAAGCTACTTGTTTGAACCGATTTAGGTAGAGTAGTATGAGCAGGCCTGTTTTAAAAGGTCATTGAAAACAGTATGTCTACCTAAAGTTTGGGAAACACCGTGTTTCGAGCCAAGCAGCATAATCCACAAGCCTAATCATGTGGATGTAATTACAGCACAGTGAAGCAATCACCTCATTTGCTCATTTCCGGCATACTGTGGTGTCTGATGCATCAGCGGTTCACTGATCCCGTGTTCATCACTGAATTTGTCTTTGAAAGTTTAACCACCAGTTTACAGAGGCACAGAGGATTTATCGGAAGGTTTTAACATTAATATTTTTTAAATTCAAGCAACATGTTGCTTGTTTCTGAAATACTGCTACACATTCTCTCGCCATTTTGCCTTTTTA
>OMLM01020750.1:0-23898 GCA_900302695.1 Helostoma temminkii | reverse complement strand
AAAAGGAGAATAAATTACAGTATACACATTTGAAAAATCACCATGAACTCTACACCAATAAAAAACCCGGTCATACCTTTCTTCAGTTGTTACTAGATCCCTCTCTGTGTATCTGCTCTCGGCTAAATGACAGCTGAATGGAGCTCACACAGTTCAATTTATGCAATATGTACACACACACACGCGCACACACAAACACCGCGAAAACTGGACAGAGGTTAAGAGTTGTGTAACAGGTAGAAAAGAACAGTCATGGTCTAGTTGTGCGCGCATGACACAGCACTCACCTCATAATGTTTCAGCATAAGAGCCATGAGAAAAATGAAACTACAAAATGCATTTAGAAATTCAAGAACACAGTGTTGGAAAGGACTGTAGCAGTCTTTTTTGTTTTTCCCATAGTCTTTAATGTATTTGTTCCTCAAAAAAGTTAAGATTTAAAGGAAGAGGAGCCTTTCGAAGAAATGCATTTTGATGATGTTCTAGGAAAACTTAAAAGTGAGAATACTGTTTGTTTTAATCAATTATCTTTTAAGCAGTAAAGCCACACTCAGTAACTCAGGTAAAAGGTAAATCTAACCAGGGTTAAGGTTAATTATCTTAACTTATGTAAGAGGATAAGGTTATAGCTGCACTTGTAGATCGGCGTAATATGTAGGCTGATTACCATGGCTCAAAGTCTACTTGAACAAAGCTGTTCACCTCTGTACAGCGTTCCTTTTGTTTTGACTCCTGAACTCTATACTACTGCGAGAATGGGTTTGTCCTCTGTCTTACTGCTCATATCAATAAAAATGGACAATTTCCCTCCAACTTCAGGTTTTGACCAAACGTGAATGGGCAAGTTTTACGACTGTCAAACTGCGGTGTGTAAACAAACCTTTCACTCACTGAAAAACTTTCAAAAGTTTTTTTTTCTTTTTCTTTTTTTAAATGGTTGAGTTCCTCTCAAGCTAATGGTCCATAGAATTAATCACATAAAGGACAGAGGGGAACCGTAATGGGCAGTGGGGAAGATATTTTCTGCATAATTTCATGCATAATGTTTTGTAAATTACCTTTTCACTAAACCTACAGTTTCTGTAACAACTGCTAAACTCCTCACTACCTTATTATTAGTTTGTAACCAATGATAATAAGACCTTTCTCTACCCTCTTTAAAATTACAAGTTCTGTTTCATGTCAAACAAACTACAGCCCTCAAAGTGATCTGCCTTGTTGCCAGACCACCATGAAGCCAGATGCAGACTAAACATGAGTTGTTTTAAGTCTAGCACACTGATCTTCCTGCATCCTTTGTTCCATCTGTGCGAGTATTGTGACCTTTCTGTACAGGTGTTCCCTTCAACCTTTCACCAGTAAATCCCAACTAACTGCTGCTGGCACCACTTTGAAATTAGGCACACTGTAACTACTGCACTTACACAGCTATTCACACAGACTTTCACTCTGTGTTTGTGTGTTTTTTTCTGACACAGGACAAACAACGTAGCATCACCAGGTTTTTTGGGTAATCATACATAAAAGTACAAACTCCTGGTGGGTTACTCTGTAACATGAACACTGTATTACTTCAATTGACACCATTATTATTCGTTGTTTGCTTGTGAGAACACACACAGAGAGGTTTAGACTAGTGCCAGTCTCCAGATAAACCTATAAAAATCAACACATCACAATAACCTTCTCCAATTTTCCACATGTTGGCTATTAGAGCTTCCTCAGGCTGCCACTGCAGCACAGCTGTTTACCACAATATGGTCAAGAACAAAAGATGCTTTCACACATGCACTGTCACTCTAAAATTCTCCAGACATCCCTTCAAGCTGCATGTGAGGAAGCAAATGTCCAAATGTCCCGTTACCGTTCAGGCAAACCCATCAGCACAACACCAGAAAGTACAAGAGAATACTTACCATAATTTCTGTTGTATCACACTTCTCTCTTTCAGAACACATAACATGACTAACTCTACTTCGATGTACTGTAAACAACTGATTCCTGCTGTGTACTTTCTGTGTCACAGGCTCTACCCAGGGACTCCACCTCACCTGAACCAAACAGACTTTTCCCCAAAGTGAGCATCCGTCTTACCTGAACTACATCCTGCTGTTTGTCACATGTGCGAACACACACCTCATTGTTCTCACCATGATCACTTTCCAGAGTTGTAAAATCCTGTCTTTGACAAATAAAAGCAACTGTGCTGTGTTTTGGCACCTAATGAGGTTTTTCCTCCAACAGGACTTGCCAGATCGTATTTCATTGTCTCACCTGTACAGATAACAACACAGCCCCATTCATTTGAACACAGGGCAAATGTGAATCCAGACTTGGGGCTGTGAACTCTCCAGAGCGGCTCATTGGCACAAGCCTGTGAAATCACGCCCCGACACCTTCTCACTTCCAAAGGTCTTTTCACACATTTATATCGTGGGAAACTAGAACAACAACCTCTGCTAGCTCCAAGACATTAGTTGTTAATTAATTTATTTATTTACCCCTCCCTTAAACTGATGCATGCAGTACTTTAGCACTGATAATCCAATTACTACACAGGGTTATCAGTGTAAATACAATGATTTAAAGCTAATATAAAAGTTTATTTTTATTGCCTACAAGAAATATGCTTATCTAAAATCATGATTTTAGATAAGCAAAAGATTTTGTTCCAGTTGGATTTTCTTCAGCACTCATCTAACCCTCACTTTTGTTCAGTAACTTCCACTGCTCTGATGTGTTGTGTCATGTCACTGAGACCACTCTGCTCCAATTTAATCTTCAACTTAAAGGCTGAAAACTGTGTAATTAGAAAACTGATGCCACACTAATCCTTTTAAGCCAAATTAATGCATGGCACAGAGGAGCATGCAGGGAATTTAAATTAAATAGATGGTACTTAAGTGTTTTAAAACAATCAGATGCCTACAATTATGGTGAATAAATACATCCACAAGCAAGGAGGCAGGTCAAAGTAGATTTTAGTAAAGCCTGCAGAGACTGCATTTAAGAATAAAAGATCTCTGGATGTGCCGTTACCTGAATGGCCTAAATATTTACCACTTTATCAGTGTAAAAGGTCAACGTGGGGATGATAATGTGTGGATGATAAGGAGTCAGACTCTCAGCCTATATATTTGTATCAGATGTACTCAAGTACTATACGTCATTATAATTTTAAAATACTTTACTATCTCTCAGAGTAAAAGAGAAGAAATTATTGCTCCTTCTGTTCCAGTTAAAACTGACGTAAAACTCTGTATAAAATACGATACATCTTCACCTCCGCCAAAGGAAAATACTGATGTAGTAATCCACCAGTAATAATGTAACACAGACACTTTCTTAGAAATGTAACGTGCAGTATATTTTAGTTTTATGGCAAAAACTTAGCCATCTCGCTTTGAGCACTTCAACTTTGAAAATGAACAATAATATAATATTCATTCCAAAAATTTTTCAGTGAGAAGATGGTGGTTGAGTTTTAATTAGTCCAACTGTTAAATAGTTTATAGGAGACACAGTTAAACATTCAGTGCAGAGTAATTTTAAAAATACTGATACTGCATGACTGAAGGGGACCTTTAGTTTACAAACTGTTTTATTTTGCATGCAGGACTTTTGCACACACATAGTCTTCAGTCAGTCCCCCCACCCTTCCCCAAACCATAAAATCTGACCAGTTGTGACAAAAGCATTGCTGTCTTCTTGCACATTACCGCACAGTGAACCACCGTGCCATGCCCTGGAAAGTTAAGAGACGGGTATACACTCACTGCACACACTTTAGTGTGTCACATTTTCTTGCAGCAGTACGTGGCAAACCACGGAGAAACCAGAGAGAGCAGAGACTGGTTCGGTCTATTCGGATTAAATATCTAAAACCACTTTCACACTTCAGTCTCTGGTGAATATCTACGCACTGTTAATAACGTCGTAAATGTCGACCCCGCCCCTTAAGGCTGTCAATCACAGCTCCACATGTTACATGTGCAGTCATCATTCATAAGAGTCTGTAGACTCCATGAAGTTTCTCTTCTCTTTTTTTTTGATGTCTGGATTATTTACGCTTACGACACACCAGAGTCTGGTCAGTCCAGTCGGGACAGCGGGGGCGGTTTCTTAAACACAGGCAAACGTGAAACCCGATCTGACCACAGAGACCGCTGGTCTGCTGCGTTTCTCTGTGCCAAACTACACTGATAATAGGCGAAGATTTTTCACACACCTCCTCACAAAAAATAAACCTCACACAACTTTTCCCTCTCGTTAACCTTTCACCCGAGTAACTTACTTTGGTGCCTTTTATCTTGGCAGTCCGCTTTTCGGCCGTTTTTCACTTCACCCACTTCCCATTTTTTCCAGACTCTCGTAGCGCCGCTGAGCCCCGGTGGTTCGTCAGTCTGCTGGTCTACATGAGCTCCGCAGACCCCCGTGTGTCCGCTCCGCCACTGAAAACTGTCAGTAGGTGGAAACACTTGGACACACTCCGTCTGTTCCCATCCCATAAAGTCCTGCCCATCTGGTGGCTGCCCTCGGCTCCCTTTACCACTGTCAAGTCCGCTTGCGTACAAAATATGACCTCTTCCTGTTAATTATTTCCAAAACAAAACTATTCAATGCAAATTTAAAAGTTTTCAAACGTTTCGTAATGTTTTAAACACACGTTTTTTGTTAAACACATACTATTAATATAAATGTACTAGTTATGTTAATAGAGGGCGTCTGTGTTTTTTTAATAAGTTGCCTAGGCAACTGTAACGGGACGTTAATGACGTGCAGGACAGGGGATTAATTTATTTAATCTTGTCGCTTAGCCTAGCTAAATCACAAATTTACATCGCAGTGATGTTAACTTTTCTAAAATACTCCATCTTTAGATCTTGATTTTCTTTTCCACATAGACTTATCCTAGGCTGTTATTTAGAAAAGCTGACATGTGTAACTTCCGGCTTCTCTCGAGTTTGACGCAGCTTCTCGGTCTGTGCGCACTCTGGCGGAGACACCGCAAACAAACCTAAACAAAAAAGTAGAGCTGAAACAGTATTACGCAAGAGGGTTTGTTTAATTTGTACTTCTCTTAGAGATCTGATTAGAGAAACAACGGAAATCCAGTTATTTCCTCTTGACTTTTCCTGTTGCTGAGCTCTCAGCATATCCGCCCTGGTTCTTCATAAAAATGAGAGCCTAGTGGTAGACGCCCTTTAAAAAAATGATTCTGCAGATTTATGTAAAGTAATTTGATCGTCGCCGTCTAAGAAAAAATCTTTACGCTGTGTCTCGCAGTGACGATTAGAGCCTGTTGGGGCCCTCAACAAAAATTCAACACCAAAAAAAGAACATATAAAGAATCTTCAGACAAGCAGGAGATGGAGAGTATGTTACTCTTCTGGACGTGGAGGCTGAATGAAATGCACTGCATATACAGTACTTGAAGAGAGCACCCATTCTGCTGCCGGAGCCAGAAACCTAAGTGATGATGCAGAGGAGGGAAAATAAATGATATCAATAACATGTTAATAATTTAAAATGCTTTGACATCATACAATTAGAGTTTCTCAAATTCAGTTTTTCATTGTTTTTCTTGGGCATAACTTTTGCTGTTCATTGTTCACCATTTAATAACAAATTAGCTGTGTGAACTAGTCATAAAAACAGAATATCATTTCTCTCCTAAAACACCAGCAACTGGTCTCTTCACTTCCCAGATGTTTACATGGCCCTGTCCCAACTCTTTTGAGATGTGATGCAAAATGACCTTTTTTTTCTTAAAATGGTACATTTTCTCAGTTTAAACATTTCATATGTTTTCAATGTTCTGTTGTGGATAAAATATGAGTTTCTGACATCTGCACATCATTATAAGATCATAGATTAGATTAGATACGCTGTGTCCCAGCTGTTTTGAAACGGATTGTACATTTCATTTACACATGTACAGTAGCTACTAGAACACACACAAACACAAAACTCTTGAATGTTGTGGTGTCTGGGAATTTTTCAGGCCCCAAAGATGAGATAGTGGTTCATGCTGGCAGGGAGACAGTAGAGTAAAAGCAACAAAAAAGTACAGAGCTGTCTTATATAATTTACAAAAAAAAGGGTGACTAATAACTGAATCGTAACCAATGCATCATAACCATAATACTTACATGTTTATTTATCTGTTGCCTAGTAACAGACACTCTTGCTTTTCACGACTAACATACGTTTTATGGAAAACTATTTATTCTAGGTTACTCTAGATCACTTTAATAATAATTCACTGATGCATAAAAGTTATTCCCTATATCCCTTAACCATCCACCACACTCTCTACATCCACTAGATGGCAGAAGAGCTAAAGTCTCCCACTGATGATTTTACTGTACTGTAGTAAAGCTTGCCACATTAAGAGAAACCAGTTCATAGAAACACACTTTCATTGTAAACAACAAATAACACTGAATAAATAAAGTTATATTTGTTATTTAATTAATAACAATTTGTGTGTCATCCTGAGAATTGTTTATGTGCATTAACACTCTATGTATGAATTAAATTATGTTTAGATATGCTTGTGACTAGTATTTATCATGTATAATTAATATTTAATTAATGTGAAATTAATTTAATTGTGACTTTAAAGGACAGATTTCATATACCTCATACATTTTGATCAAAGCATCCCACTCATTATTGTAGCATAAGCAACATTCAGGGCTTGTCTTTACCCAATTAAGGGGACTTTTCCACGCATGTGTCACCTTAATATCAATATGAAAGATGCACAGGATTGCCCCTTGTGTCTCCATTTACCTTTTACTTCTGTATTTTTCCATCCATTCCCTCATTATCCTGTTTTATCAGTTCAAGGACATATTTTATAATTTATTCCCATCCTCCTTTCCATTTTGTATAATGAGACGGTCTTTGCTAGTTAGTTGGTTTTATTTACCTCCTTACTATACTTTTATTCTTTAACCAAAAGGTGTAGTAGGATTATATATGTAATTTTTATTTAGTTCCTTTCTCCGTATTCAAAACAAAGTTTTATATGTTATGTTCACTGCTTAGTGGATGGACATTGCGCTGAGTCGTCGTTTCTGTCCTCTATTCCTGGTTGCAGGACTGTGGTGTCAAGGTGTTACATTTAAGAGGCTCATCAGCTTATGTGGGATATGGGTCAACAAAGGCAGAAACACTTTCCAATTCCATGTGCACACAGTGCAGTGATGTATTACTGTAACATTTCTAAAAAACCCATCTCCATACAAAAATGCAATAAAAACTTAAATTGCTTTAACCTTTATCTCACAGTACAAAGAAAACCAGTTTTATCCCGGCAACACACTCACAGTTGGGAAAAAGGCAAAATAAAACTGAAAAGTTTATAAAATATTCAAGTAACTCCTACATAAGGAGCCTCCCCTGGTTATTACACCAAGGAAATTTCAGTGTGTGAAGGCCAAGGGTAACAATCACTATTGAACATCTCAATGGTTTCTCACGCATCAAAATCTGCATGAGAAACCATCATTCTACTATGAGTTATATAGCCACGTTCCCAGGAGCACTTTGGAAAACTGTTTTCACTTAACACACTCCACTGCTGCATCCAGAAATACAACGTGAACCACACACACACAGGAGAAAGAGACCAGCACACAGAGGGGACGGGTGGACATTTCAACACACATACAGTTGCAGCCTGATGTCACACGTTCACTATTCTTTTCTACCAAACGTTTTTTACAATTAGTATTCACAGAGTAAACACCAGGTTTTGTTGTTGATTTGTGTGGCTAATTACTTTTGCAGTTTTGTCATTTATGCAGCTAATATTTTGATTTAACAACAACAACAACAACAACAGTAATTTGCCTATAGGCTGCTTTACTGCTGGTGACTTTTCCAAAAGAGTTCAACAGACTGACGCAGGCAAAACATATCAGAAATCACAGCACCCACAGGGAGAGCACTTCGTTATCTTTAATTACTCCCACATCACCAGTGTTCAAGTTCATTTAATCTTCGGGACCTGCTGCAAGCATATTAGACCAATTAAAGCACGGTTCAGGTGCCTTCCTACAGTACTGCTGAGGTGTTTCTATGGCAAGACTAATGACCCCACTCTGCACAATGGAAAATGTTTGTAAACTAAATATTTGCTGCTTTATTAATCTAGAGACTTTGGCAATTTTTTATTGATTATGAATTCAAGGAATCATCATATTAAATCATATCACCATCATGTCTGATGGGAGCCAAAATAATCATTTTCTAGTTTTTCATTTGAAAGATTGGAAAAGGCCTTATTTTCTCACCTGCCTGCATGATAACAAGGCTTTTAGAGTAGACTACTAAGGCCCATTGTCAATCCTCTTATGTTCTGCCTCACTGAAAAAGGATTAGTGAGTAACACCTATGTTTTGGCCCAGGTCACTTTGCATGGATTTGATTGAATGGGCCTGTAGCTGACACTGACCTCCTATGTGGATAATGCATCAATTTCTTTTCAATTTCTATCATATATTCAAGTAACTTTTTGAGAAGATTGTTCATCTTCGGACCTTACTTGCTCTTTAACTGGATTGGGAATACGTGATGTGTGATTTTAAGCCTTTTTAAAAATATAGAAAGAAAACCCAGAGGCCACTGTTGATTTTCCTCCTTGTTCAGATATGATGCCTGTGGACAGAGGTGTTTGTGGAAACCCACAGGAGCCTTCAGAGGCGCTGACTGCGGGACTAAGTAGCTCTCCAGGGTGCTGAAGTTGTCTCTAAACGCGATAGACGCAGCGCCCGAGTGTTTCCCGTCACTTTGAGCCCATAATCCAAACACAATGACTTGGCTGTGCCTTCACTAGAGCGACACCGTGGATCCGCGGGGTGAATGGGCAAGGTTTGGGGATGGTTAGTTGACGGTTTGAGTGGAGACAGAAAAGCAGATCCCAGAGGACACCTGTGACATTGTCTCTGACTTTGAGAGTGTCCTGATGGTATTGAAGAAACGGTAAGTGGTCGGCGTGTCTTAATTTCACTAGCTTTGCACTCATAATATCTTCTATTTTAACAATGATAATCTCCCAGAACATTTATTTGTATTTATTTTGCAGATGCAATTGACAAGTTCATAGTGAACACAAAGATTCACTATCTTGGACATCCTGGAAAGACAATGCAACATATCCCTCCTAATTTCAGAAGGGCGCTATGGGAGTCCAACCATCCATGTACGCCCATAATTAAAAGTAGACCAACTCTCGCCTCACTGCCCTTATATAACTTTCTATTATGGGTCCTCCTCGGGGTTTTGACGTTCCCTTGTTGTGTCCGCTGTTTAATATTCAAAGTGGGTGTCTTAGGGCCTTGGAACTGCGACCCCGTGTTCTACAGGTCCCTGCCTGCTGAGGCCGCCAGGCTCGCTGTGAGCAGGATAAACGGAGACCCCAGTCTTGCTCTGGACCTGACAATGGACTTTATCATTCTCCAGGAGCCTTGCGAAACTTCTAAAGCTCTCACCGCCTTTATATACTATGAGAAGATCGCGAATGCGTTTTTGGGACCCACCAACCCCGGATACTGTACTTCAGCTTCTCTTCTGGCCAAGAACTGGGACAAGGCCGTCGTCTCCTTCAGCTGTCTTAGCTGTGAGCTGGACGCCGCTACAGCATATCCCACATTTGCGAGAACACTGCCAAGTGGCACCGATGTGTTGTTCGTCGTGTTGAAACATTTCAGGTGGGCCAATGTCGTGGTGGTCTCATCCAATGAGGATATTTGGGTTGATACCGCTGGGAGGGTGGCCACCGCTCTGAGAGCTAAAGGACTCCCCGTCGGACTAGTTGCATCTATCGGTATAAATGAGACAGAGGTGGAGAACACACTGAGGAAAATCGAGGCTGCAGGAGAGATCAAGGGTGAGTCTGCGAGGAAACAGCTGGGTACACTGCAGTGATAACATGTTCTTGTAACATTATCCTATGTGCTAAAGTAACAGCAAAGAGATCATCAAATATATATAGAATATAGTGGCATTTATAGAAAGGTTTTAGTAAAGATTTGTAAGGTGAAGAAGACTAAGAAAGATCAAAAGACAAAGGCTGGGGGGAAATTGATACTGTAAGAAAAGCATTCATTTGTGCAAACAATTTTTCTGTTGCATTTGTTGTCCACTACTCACCTAATAATACTTACTACTCATGGAAACTACACAAAAGACTTACTCAGTTGTGTAGTCACTGTGTAAACAATACTTTAGCACATCACCACTATGTCTGTTTCAGTCATCATCATGTGCATGCACTCAGTCCTGTTTGGAGGGGAGCAGCAGGCTAATTTCCTTCTCAAGGCACAGGAAATGGGTTTGACTTCGGGGAAGTATGTGTTTGTTCCCTACGACACGCTCCACTACAGCGTGCCGTACACCAATGTCACCTACTGGCCTCTGCAAAACAACAGCAGGCTGAGGGATGCCTATGATGCAGTGCTCACTATCACTATGGCCTCTGATCCTTTGTCCTTCAACGAGGCATTCACTGCTGCCAAGAAGAGTGAGGAATTGACACTAGCTGTACAGGCAGAGCAGGTGGGAAACGCTTAAATGTCCCGATAGAAAATTTTAAAATAGAGGTTCACAACTTTTTCTAGTCTTAAAACTGTAATTTGTTGGCTCCTGTAATTATTTAGACTAAGATTAAGTGATCTCTTCCTAACCCCAGTCTTCAACAGCACATCCAAAAGTTCAGCCAAAAATGAATATTACATGCAGTGTAATTGAGTTTACCTTTTACAGTTCACTATATGAATCCACATTCTTTTATTGTTTATGTCAGTCAATTCATCCATTTGTTCTACTTTTCTAGACCTTTTAGATAACTGTAATAAAATAGTAACATGTCATGACTTCTTTTGTTCCTTTACCAACACACTGTAGGTTAACCCACTATTTGGGACCATCTATAACAGCATCTACCTGCTGGCTAAGTCCATCCATAACACCAGGAGAGCAGGGATGCCACTGTCAGGCTCTAACCTGGCCTACTTCACAAAGAACACAACATTCAGTGGCTTCAACCAGAAGATCCAGGTGGATACTGATGGGAAAGTCAAGACCAAATATGTCATCCTGGACTCTGACAACAAGGGGAGTCAGCTTTACCCGACCTATATGGTGGATCTAACATCTGAAGTGCTTCAATTTGCAGGGAAGTCCATTAATTTTCCTGGAAGATCCCCTCCGTCATCAGATTCTGGCTGCTGGTTTGAAAAGAATGCAGTCTGCACAGGCGGTAAGATGTTTTGGTTTGGCATGCATGTATATTGTGACTATGTTTGAGCTTATTGTGATTGCATGGATGTGTTTTATGGCATGTTTATAATATGTGTAATTAATTCCTCAATTCCCACTCCCTACACCATCAAGTTGCCTGTTTTCATCCACAGGTATGGAGCTCACCTACATCATTGCAGTGTTTTCTGTCGTCTTGGCTCTGACTCTGGGAGCTCTCAGTTTAACTCTTTTTGTCAGGTACAATCTGTAAATACTAACAGATTCACCTGTAGTTTCCTTTTCCATCTTCGCTCATGGCATCAGACAAGATGCATTCACATATTCACATTCTCAGTTTGTTCTATGTAAAGGCAATAAAGATCATCTCTGTACATGAAAGACAGTTATAATCAAACACAAGAAAGCTGACATTGGAAGATGACCTGTCCTGTGGATCTTCCACTACTGTTCTTCCTAAGGTTTCACTAAAATTAGATGTTTAAACAAAATGTCACCAACATTTTTGAGTTATAGAGTTAATCTACACTATTGATTTTCTTGACCTATTTCAGTTGGGTTCAGCAACATTTATTTAAAAGTACAGTACTTTTTCCTAAAGTAGAATTATCACAGATTTTAATATCTTCCTGTGTGGCTACCACAGGCTTACATGACACTACTGTGTTCCCTGTTCATCATCTTTCTTTGTTCCAAAGATTCTGATCTCTGAGGTAATCTTAGGATTTGTCCATTGATTGAATTGAATTCTTTATCTTTACTGAATCTTACGGGCAGGAGGAGACTCCAACAAATCCAGCTGGTCAAAGGTCCCAATCGGATCGTCCTGACCTTAGAGGATCTCACTTTTATTAACCCTCAGCTTAGCAAGAAGGTAAGCAGCAACTTTGCATTAATCTGTTGTCCAGGTTGTTAGCTTCATCTAACTGATGTAATTCAATATTGAGCGTGTAACTAATTAATATCATATCTCATCCTGTTTGATGCCCCACAGAAAATCACTTTAGAGGATCTGAGTGAGTCTAAGAGTGTTCTTGACGAGAAATCCGCAGACCCCTCGCAGTCTTTTAACAGCATGCACACAGCGACGCATGAGACCACAAACGTAGCTGTGTATGAGGTAGGATCAACTGTCAGAGTAATTTGTGTATACACCATGTTTAAAAGTGCAGTAAGTATGTAAGTGGAGGACTGAACAGCATCTCTGTGGAGCTCATATACTGACTATTAACTCTAAAAGTAACTTTTTTGAGTAAGGTTGAACACTTTGACTAAATGTTTGAGCAAGTTTGTTTGAATACATATATAATTGTGACTGTTTTGAACACTTTTATGTCCAAATTTCTTGTAAGATAAAGGTAACACGTATTCACAAAAATGTTATAGAACAGGCAGCAGTGAAATGATATTGGCATTATCTCTCAAGCTGGGAATAAACTTTATATAGTAAGTATTATTCAACATTAAGGCCCCTACTTGGTACTTTTTGGTATGTAAAATATTTTTTGAACAGGTTATTACGAGGGACTACTCTTAAAGTAGGAAGAAGCATTTTACAGCTGTAATTGCATCACTTCAAAGCACAAGGTGACAAATTCTATTAGTAACAAACCTGGACATGGTTGAAAGTGCAATATTTCAAAAACTCCAGTTTCGAAAACTCAAGAGGATTCCCCAGATCTCTGCCAAGATAATTTCTGCTGAACTGGCCTCTTGGCTTCTTGGACTTCATGTTTCAAGGGAAACAACTCCATTGCTCACACAGTTGATAATCAAAGTCAGACTGAACTTTGGTGGTGAACACTTGAAACGTGGGGTTGAGTTTTGGATACCCAACCTGAGCTGTTTGATTCTGCTTTTGATGGTGACGGAGGAAGAGGCCTGGAAAAAAAACTAAAAACACAGTTTTTGCTGCTTCAGGCTCATGGTAGCTTGTTATTATGTCATTATAATGACATTTTGAAGAATTATGTAAAAAAATCCACTGGCAGTTGAGGCTAATGTCACTGTTGGATCTTCCAGACAGACAATGTCCCCAAAGCATGGTGGTCCAAACTTTATGAAGGACACCAAAATCATGGTCCTGGAGTGGTCCTGCCAGGGCCTTGATCTAAATCATATTAAGAATCTGTAGAGCGATCTCAAAGCTAATGTCCATGCTCGAAAACTGCTCAATTTGGATGAACTATAACATTTTGGATAGACATGGAACTATGAACTAATATCCAAAAGACATGTGGTTGTTGTCAGTTGTGAGTTGGAAATGTTACACTATCAACTATTAATTGTCAGATGGCTAATTTTTTTTTTTTTTCATTTTTGTTTTTCTTGTTTCAATCCAGGTCTTTAGGAAAATAGCCAAATGTTGAAGATGTTGAAGAATAAACACTTTTAGCTATAGTTGAAAGGTTAACTTTTTTATTTCATAAAAGGGGCTTATTAACTGTAGGCGTATGATCTCTGACTTCTGAACTATTAAAACATTCTGTTTTCATGAACCATATTCCCTCAATGACTATAATCATTTCATCTCACTGTACAATTCTGGCTTGTTTTCCAGGGTGACTGGGTTTGGTTAAAGAAATTTGAAGAGGGGCAATTCAGGGAGGTGAAACAGAGCACCACAAAGATGTTCACAAAGGTAGAACAGCATGCCTTTACCTGAGAAAAACACATCTTCTACTGGCACATAACTGTATCTTGTATTGTATACACACACAGAGTTGGTATATTTTGCACTACTGTAACTTGTTGATCTTCTTCTCAGATGAAGGACCTAAGAAATGAGAACGTCAATCCATTCATTGGCTTCTTTTCAGACTGCTCCATGTTTGCAGTGGTGACGGAGCACTGCTCGCGGGGCAGTCTGCAGGACCTGCTGAGGAATGAAGATGTTAAGTTAGACTGGATGTTTAAGTCCTCACTTGTGCTTGACCTCATCAAGGTACGTGTACAAATACTGCAGGTGATAAAAACATTTTTCTTTATAGCCACGCTGCTTGTCATTTTGCCACAAGTGAATACTACCTGAAATTATTAGTGATGATCAGATGCTATATTCTTTATGTCTGAATATGTTGTGTTTTCAGGGTATGAAATATCTTCACCACAGAGAATTCCCACATGGTAGACTAAAATCTCGTAACTGTGTGGTAGATGGACGATTTGTGCTCAAGATTACTGACTATGGTTTCAATGAGCTGCTGGAGTCTCAGAAAGCTCCTTTAGAAGAGCCTCCGCCAGAAGGTACCTTCTACTTTGGAAACATTTAATTACTATTATTACTATGAACTATGTGTACAGTACATTTGTAGAAGGAACCGACCTGGTTTTCAATACACACATTTCTCACAAACCGACTCTTCTTGTGAATGACATTATGCTTCCTTTATTCTGCTCAGACCTATTTTGGACAGCTCCAGAGTTTCTTAGAGACCCTTCAGGTACTCGTAAAGGTACCTTCAAGGGAGACGTGTATAGTTTTTCTATTATCCTTCAAGAGGTGGTTGTCAGAGGGCCGCCATACTGCATGCTGGGTCTACCACCTGAAGGTGTGTATCTATCACAGTGGAGGAGATGCACATTAACAGAAGATTAACACATGATTTTTTAAAAAGTTTGGGCTAACTGAGGTGTAGCTGTCAAGAAAATGTTAATATTTTCAGCAATTTGATGTAGCTGTTTTGAAATATGTTTTTCCACTTGCAGCAGACGGTGACTGTCTCCCCCATTCTCTCCTCAGAGATAATTCGTAAGGTCAAGAAGCCTCCTCCAATGTGTCGCCCCACTGTGGCCCCGGACCAGGCTCCACTGGAGTGTATCCAACTGATGAAGCAGTGCTGGAGCGAACTTCCTGATCGCAGGCCAACATTTGATGAGATCTTTGACAGGGTAACTTTTGGAAATGCCATGAAATACCAGTAGCATAATTCTATCAAAGTTAATACTTAATGTGACAGTCAATCAAACCAATTTTTTAATTATTACTATTTTTAATTATTCTGCATTATTTTGCTTGACAAATAGTTCAAGATAATCAACAAAGGTAAGAAGACCAATATCATTGACTCTATGCTGAGAATGCTGGAGCAGTACAGCTCCAACCTGGAGGACCTCATTAGAGAGAGAACAGAGGAGCTGGAGGTGGAGAAGCAGAGAACAGAGAAGCTACTGTCCGAGATGCTCCCACCGTGAGTCATACAGACACACACACGCAAAGATCCAAACCACACTCTGAATTTCAGTAATAAATGTCCTGATGCTCTAAATCCTGGAACCTTTGTTCCCCTTTGTTGCCCAGCTCTGTAGCTGAGGCTCTGAAGACTGGTGGCACAGTGCAACCAGAGTACTTTGACCAGGTGACCATCTACTTCAGTGACATTGTGGGTTTCACCACCATCTCCTCACTCAGTGATCCCATTGAGGTGGTCGACCTTCTCAATGATCTTTACAGTTTGTTTGATGCCGTCCTCAGTAACCATGATGTCTACAAGGTCAGAGAGCATGCTCACTATTACTAAATGTTAAATGAAATGTAAATGTTTTTAAGCTTCCCTTCTTCATCTGATATTCATATCTGTATTTATATTTGTAATAAAATAAGGCATACGGTTGTATTGCTTATAAAATTATTTTATTTTTATTTTTTGTAGTATGCAGTAAATATGTCTAAATATGTTGGCATTGCTTAGGTGGAGACTATTGGTGATGCTTACATGGTAGCATCAGGTCTGCCAAAGAGAAACGGCAACAAGCATGCTGCTGAGATCGCCAACATGTCCCTGAACATCCTCAGCTCAGTGGGAACCTTCCATATGCGGCACATGCCGGACGTGCCCGTTAGGATACGAATAGGAATCCACTCAGGTGAGCTAATCAAAACCAGAGTCATTAACATATTGTTTACAATATTAACCTTCTGCTCTAGCTAAGCAGGTGAGCCAATACCAGCAGCATTTTGCAGATTATTAAAAGGATGACTGTACGTAAGAATGTAAGAATTAGCTGCATAAGAGTCCATCTCATAGGTAACATGATCTGCGACACTCTGTGCAACTACCCTGGTTAAAAAATGACTTGTCAGACTTGATATAAAACTGAGGTGCACACTACTACAAGCCTAATAAAAGTGATGTGTAACCAGCACAATAGTATTCTAGGTTTTGAATCATACTTTCCAATGTCCCAGTTATGACAGTTTCACCCCATAATAATATTACTCTTGAAGCACCTTTACCCCACCTACCTTGTGTGCATACAGTTTCAAAAGACATGCATAAAAAAATCTATAAAAAAATGCTGGTAGTAAAATCTGGTGTGAACTGCCAATAGATCGACCACAACAAAAAGAAAGAGTAAGATACATGATCAGCTCTGCTTTCTGTGTATATTGTTCACTATCTGAATATGTACATACTATATATTGATTGTGAATATATGTGCACTGTGCATGCTCACAGGTCCATGTGTTGCTGGGGTGGTAGGTCTGACTATGCCTCGGTACTGCCTTTTTGGAGACACCGTCAACACTGCCTCTCGTATGGAATCCACTGGGCTGCGTGAGTGTCCTGCACACATCCCGTATTCTGTTTTGTTGTGTTGTTTTCTGTTTTCATTTGGTCTGATCTTCTCTTTCTCTGCCTCCTCTTCTGCCATCAGCTTATAGAATCCATGTAAATATGAGTACTGTGCAGATCCTCCGCTCCCTTAATGAGGGTTATAAAATAGAAGTCAGGGGCAAGACAGAGCTGAAGGTAAAGAGTTTGGATGTTTCTTGTGGGAGCTAATATTTTAGAGGAGACCATCTTAGATTTTGCAAATCCACAATTTGTTTTATTGTATTTATTTATTTATAGTTTTTTTTATTATTGCAGGGTAAAGGTATTGAAGAAACATTCTGGCTTGTGGGTAAAACAAACTTTACAAAGCCTTTGCCAAAACCACCAGAGATTAAACCAGGGTAAGAACTGAAATTCATTGGCATTCTATATATTTAATGAAATGTGGTGTAATATTTACTTGGGTTTTAAAATGCATAACAAATACAATAACTTTAAGAAGCATGTCCAATGTAAAATTCCCTTAACATGATTGTTACTTTGTTTTCAAGCAATCAATCTGACAGTATTTATTTTTTACATTTAAAACATCTGTCACGGTGACAGATGTTTGAGATATATGGTTTAGATAAACTGACAGATGTTTTTGATAAACTCTCTGATAAACTTGTGAAAACTGCAACTATTCACTTCAGGCAAAATCATGGACTGGACCCTGAGGAATTAGATGCATACAGGAGAAAGAAAGCTGAGAAAAAGGCTTGAGCTTCTTTGTCCAAACACAGGAGGTAGAGACCTGCATGCCAGCTGGTGTCGTGTTGTGAAACTGGTGCCGTGGCTGTCAGTTTGATGTGATCAAATGCAACCTTTGAACGTGCACAAACACTATTTCCTCTCATTGATTTCTAAATCTCACTGACTGGTTTGTAATCTACTAGTCTGGTTAATCTCTTGATGTTATACCCTTTTACATCTTAATAAGCAGACTGCAGAAAGCCCTCTTTGTTCCTTGTTTTAGTGTGTCTGGCCGGCAGCATTCATTGTGATTTTGTTTTCTTGGTGCCATGCCAAACCCAGAGTTTGGTTAAATGTTTCATACACGGATTGTCTTAACTCTACCCTTTGTCTTAACTAGGGATAACTGGCAGGAGATGGTGACGGAGGAGATCAAGACACTGTTTCGCAAAGCCAACAGGCAGGTTGATAAAAAAATCTGAGTCAAAGCGAAGGGAAAATAGCACATCCAAAGAAAGACAGAGAGAAAGCGCTGGGAGGGGCAGAGAGAGGACAGGGCACCACCCACCCTCTCACTGTGGCTTAATGCGGACTTTTTTAAGAGGATTGTCCATCGACTGGCTAATCTGCCTGCAGCCAACACAGCAGAACATGACGGTGCTAATGTGATGAGAGTTGTTGCATTACCTGCGTACGTACCTGCTGCCAGAAGCACAAGGACCGTTCCATAATGAAGGATGAACTCATTCATTACTCTCGCTGCATTCACTGGCCACTGAGTGGTCACCTATTTCAGGACAACCAGAGGTTCACCTGTCAGAAGAACACCCCAAACGCCTATCTCAAAATTAAATATTACTTTTTCTGTTGATAATGTTTTTAGTTTGTCTCAGCTCATATAGACTCGTGGAAGTGAGGCTGTTATTATTTAGTGTGTTGTTGGTCCTATATAAGAGTTGGAGGCAAAAGCTGCTATTGTGTATTATCAAAAGAGAAACAAAGACGTTTGCCACTTTTGTTTCTATTGTCAGAATGACAGTGATGACAATTACATTTGAGCCCATTTCTAATGGCTTCAGCTAAAATCTTTTTATTAGTTTACACCAATGAAATTGTGACAGTACTGGGAGAATATTGACAGAAAAAGACAATACAGAGAAACTCATGATTTTTTGTCACTTTTTATTTATAGTTTTATTTCACTGACACTCACACTTAATCACATTTAAGTCACATTTAATTTAAAATTCAAATGGCTTTATTGACATGGCCATATACAATTACAGCATTGCCAAAGTGCTGTGTTTTCAGTTTAATTTGCTGCTTGTGCTACCCCTCTCAATAATTTGATAGTTCTGCTGTATTTGTTCACTGTCCTAACAGATCTAAAATATAAATTTATCAATTAAACAAAGTATGTATGATGGTCATTTCTACAACCACCAACAAGTATTTTCATTATAAATTATATTTTGAAATATCAAAATTGCTTCTATACACAAATCTATAAAATGCATCCCTGGGATGATGTGTATAAAATATGAATAACATCTTACAGCAGAAGTTGCACTGTATTAATGTTCTGCTGTGGTGCATCTAATAACCTTTGTGTTCCCAGAAATTTGTATTTAGTTTATATCAAATAATTCTCTGCATGTGGGAACTGTGCACTTCACTGAGAGCGCCATCTGGTGTTTAAATAAAAAGTTCTGCTGAGGAGAATTCATCCATTCATCCAGACGTGTTGAGATTTACAATTGTAAAAAAGATTTACCTACCTATCATTAAAATGATATAGGATATGCCACAGATCAAAAACTACAAATAAAACTGAAAAAACACATAGTAAAATGTTGATAAATGTGCATTTGTGAAATTTTACTCCAAATATGAAATCATGTCATATCAAGATTTGACCATGCACCATATAATGTTTATCACAGGAGCAGCTATATTCACGCTTGATGTACAAAACAATGATAGAGTTGGTAAGAAATGTGTATATTGTGAAATTTACATATTGGTATCTGTCTTGTATATTATTACTGCAATGCAAAGTACATGGTATATGTAAAATTACATTAAGTAATTAAACCATTTATTTGTAACATATTGTTTGATCTTATTTAAATTTCTTGATGCATCCATGCACTTCACCCATTTTACTTTTTACAACCAGAGGGTGGTGCTAAAGCTTATCTCTCTGGGGCATTTATTTCTTACAGACGGATTGCATCAGTCTGAAGCTTTGTCATATTTGTGTGATAAAAAAACATTGACACATAAAACCTTGAGACAATGCTTTGAGAAAGGGATTAAGTAGAGATTGTAATTATTTTTTCAATCCAGTCTGGCACCAACATATTTGTATTTGAGTTTCCCACTCACCATGAGAACCCTGCACTCCAGCTTTTATTTTGTCTTTGGCATATCTGCAACACATCTACAGCAGATTAGTAATACAAGGAAAGGGCAGACATTGTCAAATCCCTGCATTCCAGACCTGGAAGGCTTGTTTGACCTCCAGTGGACTGGAAAGATTGTTATCCTTTTCCTTTGAGATGTTAACTCTTGTGAGCTCACATTCCTCAGCACTCCAGAGGACTGTGTCAACTGCATTTGGACAGGGTGTATAACAAAAGCACAGCCATACATAGATACTTTTCTTTATTTTTATTGAAAACAAAAATCACATAATTACACAATTCCAACAGCTTCTTTGTGGGACATACCTGCAGCAACAGATTTATACAGCATGGTTGGTAAGTAAACATAAATTAAGCACATTTTCCACTTTTCCACTACAAGCTCAGCACATGTAGCAGAACAATTTAGTGCAGACTGGAGTCAATATGTGAGGGACTGAGACAGAACTGTAAAACAAGCTTGTGCAAAGATCTTTTTTTCTTTAAACATTAAAGAGATTGAAAGAAAACGCACATGGTTCATAGCTGAACCAAAACTGGCAAAAATATGTTAAAAAGAAAAAGAGATCATACTTAATATAAGCATGCTGCCTGCTGTGCAAGCTTCCATTTCTTCTTGGAAATCTCAAATAAGGCACATGTGACTTTGTCTGTGGGATTATTATTCAGTGTTGAGGGAGGCTTATGGCCAGACCAAGATATAAAATTGTTCCACTTACTGCACTTATTCAAAAAACTGTGAGCTCAGATATTCAGCCAACAGAATACTTATTGGAATGTGTTCATGAGGTATCAGTCATACCAAAATATATACACATGCACACACACAGGATCCTGACATAAACAAAAAAACTTCACAAAACTATCCAAAACAATTCATAAAATTAACATTATAGCTCATCACGCATTGTGTTTCCTTTAGGTCTAACCACTCTGCCAATGTAAAGGATGGAGTTGGTCTTGTTGTCCTTCACCAGGAAAATGAAAGGGTGATCTACGTAGAAGAGTTTGGGGTTTCTCAGTTTTTCTGTGCCAAAGATGCTGGTGTCGTACGGGTTTCCCTCTATGTCCAGCTCAAAGGCTGATGCGTGGAAGATGTTAGAAAGGTAGAGGTCCTTCTTTCCTGAGATGTTTGACAGGTCAGCCTTGGTTTTGTCCACAGCCTCAGTCAGGCCAAGCTCAGCTAAATGTTTCTAGAAAAGAGAGAAAACACAGAGTTGCTTAATGCTTTGCTGTTGGTTGATTTTTTGGTGCATTTTATGTTGTGATAACCATCAAGCAGCCACCATTTACCTGCAGATTGTGGCTGACTTCCACTGAAACTTTGGGCATGGATATAGCCACAGCTCTGTTCTCCATCTTGCTGATCCAGGTATCAACCTGCTTCTTTGTGAGGAGTTTCTCCAGGCGGTCCAGGGGCTCCAGATGGTATGGCATGATGAAGATCATGGAGGCCTGCTTCTTACCCAGAGGCATGTCTAGCACAAAGAGGCGGTTTTCTTTGTCCTCATAGAAGTCGTACAGGCCTGCGAAGAGTAGTTAGATCTCTTATCATGTTTGCATTCCTGTTGACTCTGCTGTGGGTTTTCAAGATGTAATAAATAAAGGTTAGATATAAAGATGATAGAGGGACTCACCTGTACGATGCATCATGGGAACTCCAACGGTTAATGAGCGAGTCACAAGGAAACCACGGGTGTCCACCATTTTCTCATGGAATTTCTCCTCCCAGTGAGCTGTGGGATAAAGTATAGAAAACTAAGTTACACATCTGCACAAACGTTTCACATCTCTTGTTTGAGTTTCGGATAAAAGACATTGTTTACTGTATACTCACGCTTGAAGAACATGGCGTTGACAATCATGGCTCCATCTGGGTTCTGGACATCCTTAGTGACCTCAGGCAGCTTGCCATCAGTTGACTTGGCCGCCCACTCATTGATGGAGTTCACCGCGCTCCTCTTGTCCCTAAAGTTTATTTTTGAGTGGTCGTAGTTGTAGTGCTTCTTGCTGTTCTTCACGAAATCATCAGCAAAGGAGACAGAGCTAGGCCCGTAGAGGCGGTTGTTGATCTTCCAGGTGGTGTTGCGTGTCTTTGCATCACTGACCTGAGAAAAGAGCATATCAATTACAAATGTACAGAAAATGTAAACCTACTGAATGTCCATTAGGAGCTTAAACAATTCATGTTGTTGTATATTGTTGTACTAACCTCAGAGAGCAACTCAGACAGCCCCGCATGCAGATGCTCATCCTTAAGTTTGTCAGCATTGAGGACAGTTTTAACCTGGGAGGCAGTGGAGGCCTTGCCACCAAGAGCCACCATTCCCAAAGAGGAAGCCACCACCAAGGGGGAGATGATGATGTTGTCTGTATCTTTCTCCTTTGCCATGTTGTGGTAAAGGCTGAATAAAAATAAGAATAAAAGTAGTTTGAATCATTTTGTTGCACATGGTGAAAATTTAACGGACCATAAAATGAATTCAATGAAAACATCAAATAAAAATCATGGCAATATACCTAAAAGCCAGGTTGGTGCTGGTATCAGCCAGCGTGGTGGCATGGCTGCTCAGCTTCTTGTCCTCTGCAGAAGCCACAAGGGCCAGCAGACAAAGAGCTACAATGTTAGTCATCCACATCCTGTCTGTCTACTAAAGCAGCTGTAGCAGCCTGGGAAAAAAGAAACAAAAGAAAAAACGGAACGCACTTGTCAGGATATGATTTTGTTGCAAAAATCTATATTCATTATTATCTGTATTTTTTAATCACTACAATTCATAAAGTAATTTGTTAAAACTCTCATTTTGTGTATGTTTAACAAAAAGGAAGATGTAAAATTACAAGAAAGCAGATTGGGATGGGAAGCTGCAGGCAGGGCAGGGTTGGCTCAGCCCACAAAGAAGCTTGAGAATGTCTCCTCTTTGAGGTAGACATGTTCCTCGCCACGTCAGCAGCAACTAGAAGCTCAGCTGTACGCTGCTGTCCACTCAGAGTGAAGCTGTGTGCTGACTCAAGGTTGTAACACGACACCTCTCTGTTCGCTACATTTATTGTAATTAATGCAAAAGTTTAAGGACTCTTCTTGAGCCAGCAGAAATAAAAAGGAGAAGACACTGCATAGATTTGCTGTCCAGTCTTTTTTACTTTTACATATTCTCTGCAGCACCACGTTGAGCCTTCATTGAAGGGTGTGTGCCTGCTCTAGGCTGTATCTGTCTCATCCCATCACTTGTTCTAACAAAGGACCAAATGCAGGGCCTGGGGCTATAATACGTTGCAGTGGTGTCTCTAAAAACAATTCTGACTCGCTTCCACCTTACAGAGTAATGTTGTCTGTTTTTTTGCAAATTACTGATACAGGAGAAATGGCTTTTGCATCATGTTCGGATACCTTCAGATGTTTTGATGTCTGCGATTTTCATTCTGAAAGACAAGAGGTGTATGTAGTAATCTCTAAAGAAGCTGCAGTGAAACATTCATGGTCTGACAGAGACATACTCTACAAGGTCTGGGTTTAATTTCCACGCCCTGTGTACCAGTTTTCAACCTTTAGACTTAAAACATTTAAAAGCAAGTTGTTATACTGAGTAGTCATCACTTCTTCACCATCAGACCTATGAACTGATTTCACCGGCTACATGTAACTCAGAACAAAACTTTCATCCAATCAGATGTGCCATGGTCAAGCAACACAGATTTCTATAGAACTTCTCATGATCAAAAAGTGATGGATTGGATTTTTAACACAAAGCCAGATGGGGTACACACACATTTCCAACTTGAATTTCATCATACCTAAAAATATGCATATAAATAGACTGCAATCGAGATACAAAAAATGACAATAAGTTAAGGTTGAGGAAAAAGACTTTAAGAAAAACGAACAACTTAAAACAACCTGTGAAATA
>OMLM01020749.1:34277-47148 GCA_900302695.1 Helostoma temminkii | reverse complement strand
TTTTCTATAATATCATAGCTATTTCGGCTTTCGGGTAGTCTACAATTATGTCCTATTATTATAGTTGTTAGTGATTTTTTAAATCTTGTAGTTATCCTAAATTAATAATCCCTATATGTATATCAATTGTATAATTTACCGTTAAGTGTTTGGGACATCAGTCAATTATTATTATTATTATTATTATTTTCTAATAATTAATTTTGTAATTAATACAAGTCTAAATAAAACAATTATCATGAAATCATGTATTGCAACACTTTAAATAAAATAATTGTTTTAATTATTTTTTGTTTAATTTTAATGTAATTTTTTAAATATAATTTTATAAAAAAATTTATTAATTAATTTATTGACTTATATATTTATTTGTTGCAAAACAGCAAATAGGCTATAATGGTAAAGCACACAGACACTTACTGAGTCTCCTTCTGGTTCTCCACTGTTGTTTAATAAGCCTCCAGTGACAGTGTGTGATCTTGCTATATTCCAGTAGTGAATTAATCCAAGAGGGTGGAAACAAGCTCGAGAATGAGTAGTGATCCCAGCCTCTTTATCCAGTTAAACCCCAAAAAATGCACAGCTATGTTCATATCGTCATACAACTATGTGTGTCCATTTAGTTGTACATGACCACTGCATGAAAATGTGTGTGTCAGCTCCCCCGTGACCCCTGAGGATGGGTGGCAACAGCTATATGCATGGATGAATAGATGATTATAACTGAAGATAGATGAATTGCTTTAAAACTGCAAATGCAATATTTTATTTGCATGATTTTCTTCTAACCAGTCACTGCAGATGCATCGTTTCTCAGGATAATCTGAAACATTGACATTATATGTCTCTTTAATATTAAATATTAATATAAAAGTGTGAATGTCACAGATTAACTTTAAATAAATAACTTGTAGTGTGTTCCAGTTTTAAAATAGATGTATCATTTAGTTCTCACTCAAAGGCCCACCCTTACTAAATGGTAGTATACTTAGTTTATTTTATTAGATATACTTAAGTATACTATAAGTTTAATAAGTATGCTTTTAATAGTATACTGCTAGTTTACTATTTTAATACTTCTTGGGACTAAATTGGCCCATTTATTAGTTTATGTCTGAAAAGTACATAAAAAGTACACTTTAAGTATACTTGCTCATTTTTAGTTTAAAAGAAGTATACTATATATACCCAAACAAGGTCATATACTATAATAATAGTATACCTCTTTTTCATAAAGGAACCATTTACATCTTTTTAATTTTCTGCAAATTATTCTTCACTATTTGTCAGCTGAGTAAGATAAACCATTGTCAGGGCCACAGAGGGGGATTACAGTTATATATATTTTCAAGACGTAGCACATGTGAATTCACCTTTGTTAAAATGCCAATATTAACATTTATAAATACACTGCAGTTTTATGATAACCTCAAATTTTGTACAAAACCCCCTAATTGTAACCCTTGAAACTCTATATTTATTTGTGTTAGGATGTATAAACTGTAAGATAGTCTCTCTTAAAGGTGCAGTGAGCCCCACACAGGGCCCTCTGCTTGGGTCCCTGAAGCTCTTCACTGCTACCATGTTTCAGTATAAGTTTCCTTTTCTGATTGACTGACAGTTCAATGGCTGATAGCGTGTGAGTGAACATCAGGGTCAGGGAGGAGCACAGGAAGGTGTGTGCAGGTGATGATTTGCTCAGACAGCACAGGTACAGTTAAACTGTAAAGTTCCAGCGTGGCAGGACAGCGCTCATGCCTGATACCAAGAACATTTCTCACATAGTTTAACATTAGTAGTATCAGGAAATTACATAATCTGCTAACAGGAATGGTGCATGAAATGAGCATTACTTTAATTTATGTCCTTTATTAGTGGAAGCATGTACATGACATCGGAAAAGCTGCACGCCTTTTGCAACATTCACTGGTCTTATCTCACTCTGTGAATCAATGATGTAAACTTCTGGGGAACAGAGGAACACAGAGGGACTGCCCAAGGCTGTTCTGAAGTTGTGGAGCAGTCACGCACATGTGCTTTATCACAGAGGTGACAACTGAGGGGAAATCCTCTAACAATTTCACTTAACACAGATCAGCTGCTGTGTGTGTCAGGATTAGGCACAGAATGAGATATGGTTTATCTTTTGAGATAGGTACTGACATGCCAGTGATATTTTAACAACTGTGCTTTCATTTAAACAACATAATCAAATTAACCTGGTATGATGAGTTTGGAGAAGTTGTATATGTATATGTAAAAATATGTGTCATATATAATGACAAAAGACATAAAATATATAATAAAAAATTAAAAAGTGTTTGCGTTCTTTAAACTTTAATTTAACTCTAAAATTGAGCCTATTAGCTTAGACTGAGATTATTTCATTTATTTCAACAAACAAAAGGCACATGAACAGGATCTGCATTATTATACATATCATGAGATGGTTTATTTGTAAAGACAATGTCAGAGAATTTTTACCACTGTACTGTGCAGTTTCTCATGGTACTACACAGTTCTTTCAGTTATGTTTGTTTTAGTACCTGGTTCAGGCCCAGTCAATAAAGTCTGAGTATTGAAGCGTCCAGTTGAATATTGGACTTACATTTGCTGTTTACCTCTTAATAATGTTCCTCCACAGCTGGTGGATGTTAAGACATTTGTTGCTCACTGTGTAAATAATGTCTTTACACACTGTTTCACTGCTCCCAAAAAAGAATTATTTAAATAAATAAAAAATTCTTAAAGCTGCTTTAGATACAGAAAGTACCTAAAACTACTGTATGTTAGCATAGCTAGCTAACCTTTCCAACTAATGACAAAAGCCCTTCTTAGTACTGCGGTACCTAAATAGCAAAAAACACTTCATGCTGCTTTGATGACAGAAAACCTTAACAAAAATATTTCAATTCTAAGTAAAGTGATAATGTGATGACATATTAAAAAAACTATGTGTATATAATGAGTTGAGAAATACTGCTGCTTTCTGTTCAACCTAACTTGATCCACCACAGTCTGTGTTTAGTGAGGACAACATACTAACTCACATGCTAAAACACAGAGAGACACTCAGGTCAGTGTTGTCTGTATAAGCCTGCCTCTTTAATTATTTTCCATTAGAAAGCAATCAACCTGCCGCTGTGTGATTGCTGGGACTACCACCAAACCAAACTGTCATCTGGCTTGGCGATGAGTCAGGGAGAGTTGAGTGCGGGGGCAAACCCTTTTACTTTTACCGACTGCGAACGCCTCATTACAACTGAACGACCTCAATGACTCCAAATGTCAAACTGTCCCACAACAACTACCACCCCCCAACTCTCACCCCAATATTTCCCAGAAGTCCACAAATCCTGTGTTTTTTTTCTACATTGAAAAAAGAACAACCCAGCCTTCCATCTAAGTTCATGAGAATGATGCTAATGAGTGTTTCAAACATCCTAATGACCTTACAGATTAACTGAGTGCTCATTGAGGTACCTCTATCTGTATAGCCTTTTTTTTTTGTCTGGCCAAGTGCTTCGGAGGCCCTTGCCAAAGCATAGTCAGCAGCCCGTGAAGGCGTCTCCCTTCCGTTCTCACACTAAAAGGGCATTTCAGTCTGAATTCTGAATCAACGTGCATGTCGGATTTTTTTGTCTTAATGGAGGAAAACCTTTTCAGGGGTCCGCGGAGTCCAGTTGAACTGTTGGTGCTTCTTTGGAAAGAATGAGAGGCTTATTACACTTTCAGCCGCATGACTACGCTTTTCAAATCCACGCCAACTAAAAACGCCTTGCCCATTTCTACCCTTGTAACTATTGTCATCAGTCATTGTTTTTATTGGCCTAATTGACGAGGCTGACAAGAAGCCCATGGAAAATAAGAATGAATAGAATGTGAATAGCTTTTAATGAAGGCGGAGGTGTTTTGTTTTTGTGGATCACTGTGTGAAAGGAATGAACCGAGGATTATGCAAAATGAATGATGATGACAAGTTTGATCAGGACCTCAGATATAAAAATTGGTGAGGACATATTTTCGTTCTTTGCATTTTATGTCCCAAACATAATCTAGGTAATTTTGCTCCAGGCAGTGGTGTACTTGCAAATGGTGATTTCCTGCAGGAAATGTTGAACCAAGTGACCTCGAAAAAATTCAAGTCTGATTCTAGTACACATTGTGTATAAAACACACACATGCAGCCCAGCAACAGAGGCTGCCACTTCTCCTTCCCTTGCCTGATGAGGCCTAATCTTATCTAGCCTCTGCTTGACGACAGAGTTGCTATTCTAACCCAAACAAGGTCTGTCATTAAAAGTCACTGAAGCTTAGTTGTCCCCCCCTTGTGTTTATTTCTTTCCACCATGAGAGGGCAAAGGTGAAGCAGCACTCAAAGGGAAGCTAAGCCTGTCCTCAGGGACCCCCTCTGTGTGCCTGTCTTTGGAGTTTTTATAAGAAAGTAATGATGAAGGACAGTTATGCACGATGGCCTGCGGCCTGCAGAGGTGGAAGTCACGCAAGGTGCTGCATCTTGTCCCTGCAAGAGTTCCTGTGTGTCCAGAATAGCCACAGAAAGCGTGGAGCCATGAAGAGCGATAATTAGCCCACCCAGGAGGTCATACTTTAAAATTATCTCAGGAGGGAGAACTTTAAAAAAATTACACAACGTATCAGCCTTGCAATTTGCAGTAAAGAATAAAACAACAACAGCTTTTAAGGAAATGATAAACATTGTTTTAAAGAATCAGTTTAGTACTGTACTTCCATTAAGCTGGTATTAACGAAATCAAAACAAACAAGTTAGATACACACAAACTTATAGTTAAGGTTTAAGCTTCAAAAATCTTTGTATCCTAAATTTTCCCATAATGCAACTCCTCAGCATCTCTTTTACTGATTCCCTGCCTCAAAAATATTCACTTCTTTCACACTCCTTTCAAATGCATGCTTTTTTTCTTTTTTTCTGAAAGGAGTATGAAAGATTTTATTAAAGTCCTGGTAAAATCAAAGATGGCTCTGATGACATCATTAGAGACATAATTTTCAGACTTTAGAAAGCTTCATCATGAGCTACATACAAAAAGAAATTTAACTGCAGTTACAATGACAATTTACAACTGCAATTAGTGTTAATAAGAGGTAAACAGAACATTCGTGCTCGAAAAACCTTCAATAAAAAAATAATAATAATAAAAGAATAAAAAAATATGCCTGGAAAAGTGGGCAAAAATTCCTTTTGGACAGCTTTATTCACTTAATAAATCTTTGTAATCGTTGTGTAATATTAAAATATGTTCATTTAAATGTGACAAATATGCAAAACAATAAAAAATCTGAAAATACTTTTTTACAGCACTGTAGATGCTCCAGTTGTACAGACATCATCAGTCTTTGTATCACATTACAAATTACAAGTTGTCTTATGTTTGTGTCTTCATGGCTGGAAAAGCTCAAACAAATCCAGCATCAGTCCTCTGAAGCATTAAACTGTGACTTGTTTTCCCAGTAATGTCACAACAAAGGTTTTACAAAATGGCCAGACACAGATGTAGGATGATCTGATTTAGGTGCCTAAGAGAGTGAAAGGCAGCGTGTTTGTCTACATGGAGATGACTATATGGATTGCTGTTTTTTCTTCTTACATATTTGATGTTGGATCTAAATGCTACAGAAACAAGGATGTGGTGCTGGAAGAAGCTCATCTACCTGCGATGCTGGTCCACTCACAGGTCATTAAATGGACTATTTTCAGGGCTACTTTCTCTGGATCAGTCTTGGCTTGACTGCCTGGTTTCCAGTTGTTCATAGACCATTGATGTTTTTATGGACTGCGTACCTACACTCATCTGAGGTTTCTCTGTGATGTTTTCTCGTTTCCTCTATCTGACACCCTGAATTCCACCTGTAAAATAAATGCCACAGTGAATCTGCTTCATCTTGATGTTTTTCATTATTCCACAGAGCCCTGCCGACAGAAAATCATGACAGTTGAAACATTCGCTGGAAACATTTGCTGCTAATTGCTGGTCACACCTTAATGCCTCTATGGGAACGTGTGCTGTTGTAGTAAAGCACTTTGGAAACAATAAATCATGACTATACAGAAAAAGTCAGCACCAGCGTCTGTTGGAAGTAAAACTAGATTTACCTGATTGCATCTGCTAAGTTTTGACCATATTATATTTATTATGTGTGTACTATTCTGAAAATAAAAGATAATAACACCATCACAATGCTTTGTTAAATAGTGGAATTTTTATATTAATCAACTAATTGTTTCAACTCTGCTTAAATGTATTGGTAGGTTCATTTATAATAAAGCTTCATATTTTGTAAAATCAAATTAAATAAGCATCTAAAGCTGTCAAATAAATGCAGTAGCATGAAAAGTCCTTGAAGTTGTATACAAGTACAGTACTTTAAGGTAATGTTACTCCACTACTGAAAGCAGTGGTGTGCGTGTCATCTGAGGCTCTCAGCTGAACATTCCTAGGTTACTGTTTCACAGAAAGATCAGTATTTCCTTTGTTCCTTTGGTCTATCAGATACTGTCAGATTAGCACATGATTGTCCTTTGTATTTGGCGTTTTTGTCATATTCAAGTTTAGTCTGTCTCCTAATTTTTTGATGGTGGAGTAGACAGTTTGAACTTGCGGAAAAAGTGATTTACAAACTGTGCACCTGTATGAACCAAATACAAATGTTTGTAGTTTAGATAGGATATTTTACAGTGCTTTATCGAAATGCAATCATAATCATACTACTTTCCGCTGTTTACTCTCTTCCTGATGTGATTCATTTCCTTGTGAATCTCCCTCTTAAAAGACGTACGTGATTCCTACACAGAAATCAGCATGTGACGCACTCTTTTGTCATGTTTCTCCTGTGCTAATAGATAGGAATGGCTCCCAGTGAAGTTATATCAGAATAGTTCTGTGATTTAATCAGGCAAATCGTGTGTGTGAGGTTGTGTCTACGTGTTTGACTCTGTGCAGTTATGTATGCGCAGTGTATAGGTTGTATACATATATAGTATGTGTGAGTGCATGTGTATCTTTGCTGTATATTTGTGTGTGGTTTTTACTTCCACCATCTTACCGCTGCCATTTGTAAAGCACTTTATTAAACATTACTATTTGTTTAATAATTTGAATTAAAACAGCTGGAAAATACACTGAAAATATAAAGATTTTCAAAAGTTATTATTCTAAGATTATTAATACTTTGATTGTTTCAGAAATGGTGCCTATTTTTAGAGAAATAAAGCACACTGTGTAAAAATTATAAATGATTATTATTTCATTAAATTAGATAATTAGATTAGATTTTTTATATAGCATATTAATCAAATTATAATATATATTAATAAATATTAAAGTAGATCAAACTCTTTAAGGTATCTGTACTTTCACTAAAAACTGTTATGATCAAATTAAATTTAGCAACAAGCAGCTTCCTTCTAGGATTCCTCACCTTCTTTCAACAAACGTGCATGTTTGCTTTGGGTTGAATCAGGTGCCATTTTTAAACTTGTTCTGTGTCCTTTTTTCAGTCTTTGTTATCTTTAAATTCTGTTAATTATCTGTAATAATAATCAGTTGTAAACATGGTAACTGAAATTAAAATAATTTTAACTGTAAAATTTAGAATATTTGCACTAAAGCTTAAACCCAGGCTCCAGATGGCTGTGGTACTAATAATAATATTAATACAATAATAAAACAATAGTGGATATTTGCCCCACTTATGACAAAGGAACCACTGCTAAGTAAATAAGGCACAAAAGCGTGGTGGTCCCCTGTTGTGTTCGAGGAAAACGGGTCTCATACACATACACAAAAAAAAGACTCCAAACTGACTATGAAACGGTGACAACGGATCTCTCGAGCATGACATTCTCATCATGTTGCCACAACAACATGAGAATGTCACAGCGTGTTGGCAGATAAAGGTGTCACCAGATGTCCGAGTGCACGTCAATAAATCTGAAAAGCGACTAAGGATTGTGGGGGCATGGGAGTATAAGCAATGAACCACTTTGTCAGTGGCAAAGGTGGGGTGCAACGGTCGCCTAACAAGGTCTCTCTAAACTTCGTGGTTCCTTTAATTTGAAATGAAGTGAGAAAAGATAAACAATTTACACTAAAACTGAACTTAAAATTTGCATATATCCATCAGCCTTTTAGCAACTTTGAGCACATTGTTCTGGTTTACATCACAGTTTTGGTTCACTCCTACAATTCTCATCACTGTTGTTTTCAGGAACAAGCAGAACTCTGATGCTCTCCTTTTGCTGAAGCTAAATAGAGAGTAATGCTAATATTTTAGCAATAACAACTTTATACGCTAAGATGGTAATTAATGTCTTCCAATTGCATTTACATTTTTGTGAATTTTTCAGTAAACCAAAGTGTAATAAATTCATTTTGGGGGACAAGCTAAATTTAAAAACAAAATGTATCTTCTGGAAATCAATGTTCATATACAAATTTTAAAAATGCATGTGTGTGTGTGATGGACTAGATACATTTTTAATGCAAATGTTGACAGGTCTAATTGTGGTCAGATGGATGTAGGTGCTCCGTCTCAGCCATTGTTTGGGTGTGTCAACCAGTTGACATGCTCTAATAACTCGGACTGAACTCTAATTAGATCCTAGCATTGGTAGGTCTTTATTTGGTCTGCATGAATCCCTCCATTTTATCTAACTGCTCTGCTGGTCATTTTTGAGAAAATAGGACCTGGTGCATTATTGTCCATCCACTGAGAACGTCTGTTCTGAGCTCTCTGTCCTGTATGTACAGTGTGATCACACTATGATCATATCATCATAGCTGTGCAGAAATCTAAATAGTTCACTCAGTTTTTCAGGGGGGTTGCAATTTTCCCATGCTATCTCCCCGAACCCTGACCATCACCAGGTGCTGTTGTTGCTAAGACATGGTGTCCAAAGCACTAGCAGGATCATATGGAATTGTTTTGTTGCTCTGGCTTAATAAAACAGAGTGCTGTCATGGCTTCGGTACTCTGGCAGGGAGGTGAGAGGCTGGCCTGTCACTCTGGATTATTTCTGTCTGAGCAGGGCTTTGATGTGCACTGACAACCTCAGATAACTTTGTCCTACTGGAGGAACATATGCTTCCTTAGCTTGTTTGGATTGGGTCTTACAGACAAGTCACACACTCAAATGCTGGTTGCAATTGACATACAAGAGTTTGCAGCTTTTCCAGAAAGAAAAAAGCAGCTATTGCACATTAAGCTTATTGGTTCTATGAACTGTGTATCTGTAGAGATGTATGTGCTATAGCAACGTTAACACTTTAATTTACCACATTGCGACATGTTGTCTTATTCCGCGCTGCAGCTTGTTCAGGCTCACATGATGCATGTGCAGTATATTCAACTGGATTTATGAATGGTATGTTAGAAAGCTTTTCCATTCATAAAAGTATTTGTGTTTTGCCCTCTGTCTCTGAGTGCATCAACATTCTTTGTAGTTTACATTCCTGTTTGCAACCACGTAATGAAGTGTGTATCGGGATGAATGGAACACACCAAACTGGATGAACAAGGTTGTAGCAGCAGAACACCCAATGCTCTTGCAGACACACACATATACAGTTTGCACGCAAACACACCCACTGCAAGATTTTCTCTGCAGCTGCACACACATTTAAAACACCTCACAAATCATCACCAAACTTTGTAGATTCAGGGTTGATTTTTTTTAAAAATCAAAAATCAAAAATCATTTATTCCATATTTATTTTTGTTAATATTGTTACATAACTGCATGTTTTCTAAAGTAGGACTTGGCCCTGGTTGCTCAGTTGATGGGAGCAGATCAGGGTGTTCAGTGGTAATATGAGCTGTCGACGAGTTATTGTTACAGTGCAACCATTACGTGTATTGGCTCTGCCCTGACAACTCTCTGTCTCTGTTCTCACGAAAAGATTGAGTGAGGGAGGGGAGGATTTGCAGCACAGTGGAGTATCTAATGAAGAATCTCTCAGAAGAAGCTATTAGAGTCTGCAACATCAGATAAATGATTAGCCTGCGTGAATGCCAAGATTTTGGTAGAAGTCCTAGAAAAGGACACAACACAACAGAAGAATTAGAGGAATGCTTGCAGAGAGCATGTTTCACTGAGCCGAGACAGCATCGCATATCAAAGTGAATGCACAGTAGCAAACAAATGAAACATTGTTGAAATGCCGCACTCTGCATTTCCTAAGCAATGGGCTCGTTACATAACTTATTTTAAAAGAGTCAGATTTTAACAGAGTGACAAATTATATAGTCTCTCATGAAGAGATTATGCAACTCTTCTTGTTGATTGATTCTTTTCAGATAACTTTGGCAGACACACTTCCAGCCACGTAATGATGTGATCAGTATGAAAGGCGCATCCAAATATTTTAAACTTGATCATATTACATGTCTGAGGATTGTACGGCAGTCTGCCTAAACAAATGTCATCTTTTACATCCTGTCCTTTGTCTTTTCAATACCAACAACAACACAAATCAGAAACAGCAATCTGTCTCATATTCCTGCCTACCTTAATAACTCCAATGACATAGGACAATTTTTTTAAGGCAAGAAATACATTTTTAGATGCATTTGTGCAAGATAGTTTGCATAGTTTGTGATAAAGTATCCCTGTGCAAAACTTCAAGCAGTAAATAGCCTCTGATGTTTTGCCTTTGCATTGTAGCTGTTTAGCTATTAGCTAATAGCTATTAGCTATTAGTGTGTGCGAATGACAGGCACAATATAATGTGCTTTACATATAAGCTCTATAATAATGTAATCCTTTAACATTGAGCACACAGCACAACCCACCAGAAGGAACAGTGAAAGCAGCTGAGGAATAACTATGGATTATAATTAACAGCACTAAATCTCTGCGTGGACCATGGTCTGCTGTGGCCACCACAGGATAAGCTGAAAATAAAATTCTCCAGCACTTACAGGCACAGAATAATAGAATATGAACATAATCACAGAGGATACTGGGCAGATGTCATAATTCCTTGCATGTCATTAATTTTACAGTTTTTGCTATAGTTCATGTTCCTATGAGCCTAAATCTGCTGTTCCTAGTAATGTTTGTTGACTTTTACTTTTCTCCATTAGGTTAACATCCCCATTAACCATATTCCTGCCTCATTTCACATCCAAATGCTAAGATTGGTGCTGCTTCACTGACAGCCACCACTTACATGTCATCTCTTTTGCCTATTCAGTGATACTTGAGCCAGGCTTCCTCTTGCAGTACAACCAAGTGTGTTCTGTAATTACCGGACTGCTGTTGGTGGCAATGATAGCTTCTCATTGTGTGGTGTAAGCCCTGCTAGTGTCGACATGTGTGCTGAATTTAACACTTTCCACAGAACTTAGTGACAGACCTTTGTTTTCATACATTTAGCCACTGTTTATTGACGTCAACATCTGGTGCTTTCTTTCCTCTGCTGCAGGTTAAGTATAGCATAACATTAGAAAAGACACAAATAGTCAAAGGTCATTGACAGTGAATGACACATTATTGTATTGCAAAGTTCACCTATTGTTGAACATAGGTTTGGAAAGAGATGGCTCAATTATGACGTAAGTGTACCTCTGTACAACAACATCCTCACCTGGGATAATGTGTTTTTATAATCATGTAGGTGTATTAAAGCAATTTCTGTTCCACCATGAGAAATAAAGCAATGCACCTCAGCTGGAAGCTGTTGTGAAAGAGTGAGGTCACACTGTGATAAAATAGTGTGTCAATCACTAGTTGATTGCGTACTTATGCAGTACACAATATGGCTAAGTTTGATTGGAAAATAAATCTCAGTCCAGGTACAGTGAACAACTGTGTGGTGCCATTTTATCTTTTATTTTTGTTTGTTTTTTATATATATTTAACTTCCTGTATTTTGGGGGAGGCTCTTCTATGATCTATCTCCCAGTCTACTTTTTTCCCATTGTCCAATTCTGATAAAGACAGAAGCACCAAGGGAGTTTATGCGCCTGCATGTTAATGAGCGTGCCAATGGTTGTGTTTTAGTAAAGGGCTGATATTGACCAAAAATATGGTTGCACATTAAATAGAATGTGCCTGATCTATAGAGCTAAATCTAAAGATATGTTATAATCAAGTTGCCAAAATTATTCTAATAACTTAATGATCTGTTTGTGTGTTGACATTTTTCAGGTGTAGTACTGCATGTGGAATAACACAAGACAATGGTGAGCAATAGTGAGTCAGCCTGATACAACACACATATTACCTATTTAGCAAACAGACATATGTCATGAAAACGATAATCCAGTTGCAGGTTTGAGTCACTGACATCTTTCCAGGAATATAACCAGAGAGTGGGTCATCGTTAGCTTGTTGTTAGTCCCATTTGTCAGCAGCCTTTCACCGTTTCCATTTTACTCACCATTCCTTAGCCATGGAAAATGAAGTCCTTGAAGCATGTTAACACATACTTAACATGCCCTCAGGTTACACCTTTCACAGCAGCAGAGGTATAGTCATAGCTTATGTTGATGCTGGCTGAATATCAGCATTAACTCCATACTAACTCCCTAGTGTCTATTAAAAGTATGCTTGGATGTTTCACCCTTTTATTGACCTTATAAATCAATCATGGTCAATAAGTTGGCAACTTTGACAAAAACAAATCTGAAAAATACATCATTAATGTCAAAGTGAAACATTTTTCTGCAAAGTAAATAATTTAAATAAAAATATGTAAGGTGAAATCAGTGTTTGCATTAATATACACCCCCTTCAGGTTAGTAGATTTTGGTGCAATCACAGCACACAGGAGTCTGCATAGACTTTAGGTCTCTGTTGCCATTCTTCTTAGCAAAACTGTTCAAGCTC
>OMLM01020749.1:17643-34257 GCA_900302695.1 Helostoma temminkii | reverse complement strand
TCTACCATCAATTTCAAAATTACCTGGCGACTTGGCAACTTTGACAAAAACATTTCATTAATGTCAAAGTGAAAACGGGTTTCTACAAAGTAATGTCAATAAAAAAAATATGTAAGGTGAAATCAGTGTTTGCATTAATATACACCCCCTAAAATGAGAGTCCAGATATTTGGTGCTAGTAGTCCCACAGTTAGTGAAATGGGGATCACCTGAGTGCAGTGAATGTGTCTCAAGTGATTGCAGTATAAAGGAACTTGTGTCAGGAAGGTCCAGTCACTGGATATTCAGGATTCCTGGCTACCATTACACCATGATTGACTGTGCATACAACAACTGTTGGTTTATGGGAGAGTGGCAAGGAGAAAGCCACTGTTAAAAAAACCTCATGGAAATCACGACTTGAGTTCACCAACAGGCATGTCAAGTGGAAGAAGGTTCTTTGGTCTGAAGAGACCAAAAAGGTGCTTTTTGGCCACAATCTTATTCAGTCGGCAAGACAACTTACAGCTTTAATCGTCGTCTATTTTGCTGTGTAAAACAGTACTAACACATTTTTACTTAATTTTTCCTGTTTTTTTCTGTTATATTATTTTATCTATATATTATTATACCTTATATGTATCCACCTTCCACTATGTGCCTAAACTACATGCCTTACCTTAAGACCGTCACACTCTCTGCTTCAGGACCACATACATTCAGTTTATTATCATTACCACAGTGTGATGAACAAACTCAGCGAGCCATGGCAATAACAGGGCTGATCATTTGATCTCCCTAAGCCACATAACATCAGATAAACACTGCTGCTCTACCCACATCAAGACAGGCTGTACAGACACAGCTGTATGTGTCCTCATAACACACATGTTACTGATGAGAAGAGACAGAGTGGGCCTCTTTGTTGTCCATTGTTAATGCCATGCTGACAACAAAGGTTCCCTTCATTCTCTGTGGGCCAGGTTAGATGTCCTGTTCCTCTGAGCCAGGTGAGATAAAAGAAGTGTCTGGCTATCAGTCTCCCTGTGGGCCATCTCTCACCAGCCTTTATCATATTAAGGATCCTTATTTCTAGGAAAACCGTGAGAAAGGACCGTCAGGATTTTCAGTCTGGCATGTAATTCTCCCAAACCTGTTTGATTATTTTTTTAAGTCATTGGATGTAAAGATTATCTTCATTAGTACACTAAAATGTTTATTTGTCTTCTATTTGTGTTTTATATCTACAGTGAAAGACAAGATATCTTCCTATAGTACAAAGTGTTTGTAACATTGTGTGGAAGTTGTTTGTAGGTATAGTTTGGCGCATGCTTGTTTCCATTGCTGTGGAAACAAAATCCACTTGATCCAATTAGGCAATGACATAAGGCATATAGTTAGTGCTAAAAGAAAACTCAAGCTTTTCCAACTCCCTGAGGGGAAGGATGCACAGGAAACTCCACTTCATGCATACTCCAAATTACATCTATTAGTAATGTGTGGCATTGTGTCGTGGGTATACATATTAATAAAGACAAATTACTATTTAACCACAGATATAGATTTTTTATTGAGCAATTTTGCAGCATACATCAGGATTATAGGAGGTTATAAACATCTGTCACTCAGTTCATTTCAGTTGCTGTTGTGTGTCTATGTACAAGCATGTCTGTGTTGATGTAATTATTGTTAAGTTCTGTTTATTTCTAAGAAAATTATGAAACCAGCTTTGGCAGTCTGTCTCTAATTGGACCGTCACAAATATTTGGCACCCTGAACTGAAACCATATACAGGAAGTGTATCAGTAAGTAAATAAGTGTAAGTGTTTCAGAAGTGTACTTTTTTACAGAAGTTACAGGCTGACACTGACACTGACAGGCTAGTCCTTTAACTGCCTGTTGTGAAGTTTCTTATCATAAAGTAAAGACAAAACTATTTACTCTTCTTGATTCTTATGTCAAAATCACATGTAAGAGGTGATGAGTGGATGTTCTCATGGTGAGCACATGTACTGTACAAGGAGTGTCAGAAATAACACACAGGATCCATATGGAGTCATGTATCGTCCACTTTAACTCCAACTGGAACCATCTTTTAAACTTCTGCACTTGACACCAGACATGTCACATCATCAACACTCCTCCCTGATAAAGGAAAAAAAACTTAAATCAAGCAGCTATACACCATCTATTGTGTCCGCTCCCCTCAGAAATATCCAGTGCAAACAATATTCAGATGGTACAGTATAAACATTAAAATTAAGAAGGAGAAGACGATATGAGGCTGTGGACAGTACAGCTGCCCTTCTCACACTATTAAATATCTAAATTAATTCTTAATCATATAGAATTACTTTCATGAGACATTTCTTGGAAAAAACAAAATACTGACTAACTGTAAATAAAACAGAAACAGTAAATGCATGTGGTTTAAAAACCATTTTACTAAACGTGAAATTTAGGTTAATTCACATGACAAGAATGTCACTGGGTCATACATCGAAGTGCTGGACAATTTGCAATTTTTACCCAAAGATGTTTCTGGAGGAAAAGTGAGAGGGTCACAGAAATAACATCCTGAGAGGACGTGAAAATGTGAACAATATTTCATTCAGCTGTTTAGATGTCTGTAAAGATTCACACTCATCCAAATCATGCTTATGTCAAAGGCTCTGTTCAGTGGCAAATGGTTTTACTTTAAGCCCTTGAAGATGTTTCATCTCTTATTTGAGCTGAGATATTTCAGTGGTGAAGTGATTCAAAAGTATTGACCAGCACTGTGCAGAGGCAAGCATACAGTTTATTTATTGAATTTATTAATATTTTCAGATATATATAAAAGGAAAACATTTTCATTGTTTTCTTTCTCAAAGGTTCCTCTGGTAATGTGCTTTTATACTCAATACAACAAACCGAGCTAACTTAAACAGAACCGTTTTGTGTTTACTGTAATTAATAATTCTTTCCAGTTAAAAGTTTTTATGGATGAATGAGTTAAACTATCTTTCATAATAAATTACCAATAGTTATACTAAAGCCCAAACAGATAAATACAATTCTGTAATCATTTTGTACTGAAAAAAGTCTATCCTGTCCCATAAGTATAAATAATCTTGTTACACCTCAGATTTTTCTTTTGACCCTTATGGGTGTCCCGAGCCTCAGATTGGGAACCACCAATAGACTATCATTCAATCAATCATCTGACAAAATTGGTGAGATTTTTTATGTAGATGGCTTAACCTGAAAGGAAATATGTTCTAAGATTACAACCTTGAATGACTAATCATCTGGCACAGCTGTTAACTGATTTTTAAACGTATAAACTTTCTTAATGTCCCTCCAGGGTTTTTCCAAAGCAAGATGTTGTGTGCAAACCCATGATGTCAGAGTTTCAAAATCACACAAGGAAATATCAGTGAAGCTGAAGATCAGTTCCAAATTTGGATGAGGGCTTGCTAGCCAGCATCCAACAGTTTCGTTTCTGAGCACGTCAAATCTTTTACAGTATTTTGTACAATCATTTGTACTAATCAGAGCTTTGCAGTTAAGACCAAAGACCCTAACTTTAAGTCAGAATTTTGCTATTGGGATCAATAAAACCTTGTTGGATCTCAAAAAGCAGATTAATGTGTTGAGATGAGAGATTATGCTAACACTATTCTTCTTAGTTTATAGTATTAATACATTTGGAAACAGTGAAATGTGTCTGTGTTGTGGTTTGCCTTGCGTGTGTCAGTGAGAAGCAGCAAAGCCTTTGATGCACCTTGGCAAGTCACCTGTATGCCTCAGCCTGTCCCACCTTGTTCTCATCCAGTCAGCCTGAAAATTGAACCTCTTGGATGCAGTGATGTGCTGTAGAATTACACACACTCATGTTGATTTACTCCAGGTTTCTCAAGAGTCAGCACAAAAAGAAAGTTATCTGTGTAATCTCACACGTATCATGAGACTAATACAGTATTTTACATTGTACTTTACTCTATCTTATTTATCTACTCTCTATTACTCTATCTATTTAGGTTGTTTTTGTATCTCTTGTATAGATGATCTTGGTGTCAGTGACAGGAACTAGTCACGATACATTTTGTAAGTATGATCTCATCTGAAATAGAAACTGGAGTCACAAGAATATCAGTGATGATTTACAGGAGTATCAGTAAATATGTCATCAGTTTGGACAGCAGCAATAGTTTTATTTAGATTCTTGAGAAATTATTTGGAAATGTCAGCAGCATGTAAATGTCGTTATGACTTTATTATTTTAGTCTCTCATACTTAGTGAAGCCTAACAGGAAACAACAGAGAGAATTGGAGAATTGTAACTGCAAATTTCCTGGCCTACAGAGGTGGCAGAAGAGTTGTGGAAGTACGACTTCATTTTATTTAATAAAGTAGAATTGCTAATTACATATTCTAAAATTAACTTATAGTACAAGTACCGGAATAATAGTACTATTGTCAATACTAACCTTGATGCCAAGTATTCTTCTGTACAAGTATAGTGCGGATTTGTTCCACATGTGCTGCATAGATATGTTGTCATAGTTTCCAGCGTTGCTTCCTGTCATGCCCATATTTGGTTTAATCGGCTTTCTGTCTGTTCCCTCTCTCACGCCTGGATCTTGCTCTGCCAATCAACCTCATGAACAGCACCTGTGTCTGCTCCTTCATAAGCGGGTCTGCAGTGCTCCACCCTTCTGCCAGATTGTTTGCCTTCATACCTGAACTGAACTGAACTGAACTGAACTGAACTGAACTGAACTGAACTCAACTCAACTCAACTCAACCTTAAGTACTGAATCAAAACCTAGACCTGTCTCAGACCCTGAACCTGTGTTGCTCCTGTTGGTCCTGTAAGTCTGCCAAATTAGATATCTTGACCTGTTACCTGTTTATTAAAGCTTGCCTTTGCATTTTAGATTGTTAATTGTTGTTATTTTGATCTCTATGATATCTCTACTGGCCTCTGACATTAGACCAGACCCTGACCTTGCCTTGTTTTTAACCTGACAAATATCTCCACCCTGAACCAGACTCTTAATATAACCCGCTCTCTGAAAACATCTCTGATGTTTTTGGATCCCCAGCGCTCATCGCCATCTTAGATACTCCAACACAGACCTCAAGCTCCAGTATCTTGCTTTTACTTACCAGCCAAGTTTCCCATTCCAACATCAAAAAGTGAACTCATATTCTTATGTTTGATCATACTCACCTGCCGCCTGTCCTCATATTAATATTTATCTTTGGCCAACGGAGGTGTATCCAGTCCACCTAGAGGTGTATCCAATGTATCCAGTCCTGACCCCTGTTCCAGTTCCTGCTTCCTGTCTCCCTCACCCAACCAACTTGCCTTTTAAAATAAACATTATAACCCAGTCTTGCTTGTCAGCCTTGTCACTGAGCCCAGTCCAGTTTCTATAGAAATCTAAAATGTTAAGTTTAATTCACATAAATATCAAAAACACAATTTATTACAATCAACATCCTTTTATTTTTTTTCCCAAAAATTGTCCTTCGCAGTAAACTGCAGACAAACTTTCAAAAGTGGAAAATAGTGGCAAAGAAAAACATTCTTTTGACTAATAAGTTAAAAAAAGATCTCAAGAATTACTATACAGCTTTGATGTTGAACAAAATTAACATAAAATGGAAATACTACTGTAAAGTAGGACTGCCTCAAAACTGTATAGATGTACAGTTCTTGAGTAAATATATTTAGTTACTCACCACCTTCTAAAACAGACCAGCGACCACATGTAGCTAGTCTCCATCCCTGCCGATGCACTGGTTCATTGGCCGGTCAGGAGAACTCAGGTGTGTCAGCATTCAGACAAGGACAACTGGAAGCCCTGGCAATATGCCAGGAAGCTACGGGAACAGAACGGCGGTGTCTTTTCATAAGAAGGGACACCTCAAGTGATGCGCAATATTCATCCAAGAGCCCTGATGCGTATGATTTAACAATAATTTTGCTGCTTTGTGACAATTTTCACATGGTTAGAAGAAGCTTACATAACCTGCCACAGATCATGTTTGTGTGTGTGTATTTGTGTGTGTGGGTGTAGGCTCACCAGTGTTTCTCTATTTAAACTGCAGTTTATGCATTCCTCAGGGCTTGATAAAATCTTACATCTATGTGTGTGTGTGTGTGTGTGTGTGTGTGTGTGTGTGTGTGTGGCTGGCCGGAGTTTGGCTTTGAATCTGGTTTGATGTGAGCACAGAGAAAGGTCAGCAAGTTCCAGTTATTGCTTTCCTTTCAATCACAGGAGCACATCACTTGATCCGAATCATTCGTCTGAAGAATGTTTAATGTTTATGAGAAGCTTACTGACTTCATAAAGACTTCGGTGTCACCAAGTCAAGTGTGAGGGAATCCTCATATCTTGATTTCCAAGTGACCTGCTCAGTTCCAGTGTCACATAGCACACATAACATGCCAATGTAACTGAGGGCTCCACTCTTATCAGCGTCCATGCCATTATTTAAAACACAGGTGCAGCCAAGTCCAGCCATGTGAGAAGCTCTTTCACCTGATTAAAAAACTCACCTGTGATCCTGCCTTTTGGAAACCGTGGCATGTTTCAGAACTGGCTATGAAAAAATAAGCAGACTTGTGAAACTGAATGTTCACACACTCACAAAATCAGTCATTTAATGCCCAGATGAACACTCCAATTATAAAGAGTCAAACAGGGGTCACAGGAATAATGGCTATCTATAGTCTATGGACTAATTGAAAAAATAAGGCAGATCAAATATACTCAAGTGTTACTTTCCTGCCATGAAGACATTGTAAGGTGTGTGGTGGAGTGACACCCTGACTAATTAGCCTTTGCAGGGATTCATGCCCTGCTGTGAGATAGCATGTGAATGTATGCAGCCATGACCACCCACACAGATAAAAGAGGAACAGTGTCATGCAGACAAAGACACTGGGTCTCAGCAGTACTTCAGATGCCTAAACTTTATTGGAAGAGTCACACAAGAACTGTTAGGGAAGTCACCTGCTTTTTTTTCTTCCACATCAGAGGGGAAATTCCATCTTTACCCTCCTAAGTTCACTTTTCACGCAGCCACTGTTTATGTTTCTCTTCCCTTTTAAGGTTAAGGGTAATAAAAAAAAACGTTCATTGAGTTCATTTACTTCACGTCTGTCATTTTAGCTCGCATATTCCTCCTTCGCATGCAATCGGCAGGTGTTGTTTGTTCTCACAGTTAATAGCAGGATAAGCCTTTCGCACCATTTCATGATTTACAGTGTATCTTTGACATTTTTAATTGAAATAATTAGGCCAAGTTTCTCTTAAAGGCACAAGCACACGAAATGCATTTAGAACATTGAGGTAATGTAATGTGATTTTTGATTGGGTTTGGTTGTGCAGTCGTGCAAGAGGCCTGCACACTATTGCGTGTGAACTGCTGGCTCGCTGCCAGATGGGAAAGCAAGTTAAAGGACAAGTTGCACAAGACGTGTGGTATGTTTTGATTTTGAAAACGCATGTGTGTCACGGAATATGTGTTTAAATTGGCAATATCCATGATCGAGAGTCACGCAGGACGTTTAATTAGTCAGGTGATGACACTGATCGTTTCCTCTTTCCAGGAAAACGTGTTCGTGATGGAAAATGGTTCACTGTGTCAGAAACGCAATGCAATGATGGCGTCAAATAGCACAAACTGCTCCATTTTAACAATTTCTGCTCAGTTAAAATATGAAAAGTGGACAAAAAAAGAGACCACAAAAACCCGCAAGACATAAAATGATAGAAAGAGACACTAAGATCAAAAATAGACACAAACAGGTCACAGCAAGATCAAATGTAGTGAGAAATGTAGTCATTTCTGGGGGCTGTTGTAAAGAGCCGGGGGCACGTCTCTGTGCCTCGGGGTCGTTCCCTCATAATGTGCCCAAGAAAACAGGTGAAATCAGAGTCAGCGGCGATAAGAAAAACAGCTGGTAACATTTCACACATTTATTTACTGGCGCCCTCTAGAGGATCAACGTTAAAGTACTCAACATTTCAGAACTACAATTCCCAATATGCAGCGTACCCGGTAGTGCTTTTGAGATTAATCGACCGGTATTCAGGCGTAAACGTGGAGTGAGTGTGTATCCTGATAATGGACAGCAAACCTGTGAAGGCGATATTATTTGACCTGGACAACACGCTCATTGAAACAAGTCGGGCAGGTGCAGTGGCCCTACAGAAGGTGATAAAGTGGATATTCATCGTGTAGCGTTTAGGGTTAACTTCCACGTCGGTAACGTCACCATAGCGTGATGTCAACTAAAAGTGCTCGGTACTTGTTCAGTTAGTGCTTTTACCTGAAGCTGTTTTGAGTGCTAAGTAATAATTAAGTTCGTGTTATGAGTCACACCTGTCAGACATGTGGGGGCATCTGATGGCTCATTGACTCCTTTCTTTGAAATGTACATTTTGACTATAACATTATATTTTCACACTAACAAGTTGCTAAACCCACATCCACCATAATAATTGTCCTTAATGGGGCAGTTTACCTCATGCTGATATCTTGTGGCTTATTACTGACTTAGACCTTATCCTGTCCTAAGTTGTAATGTTATCTGCTGTGTGAATCTTACAGACCAGTGAACTTTTGAAGACCACGCTGCACCTCGATGACAACACCATCCACACCATTTGTGAAAAGTTCAAGCAGAAGCTCCTCAATGAACGTTTTGATCCTGCTGCAGGCAGATCAATAGATGATGTTCGTGTGGGCCACTGGGAGGAGAGCCTCCAGGAGACAGTGGCCAGTAGTTCAACACCCTCGCTGGCAGCTCAGTGCTATTACCTGTGGAAACGTAGTCGCCTGGAGGTGCTCAGTCTGTCCCCTGAAATACGCGACCTGCTGAAACAACTGCGCAGCAGATACAAGCTGCTTCTGCTGACCAACGGAGAAACTCTGACACAAAGACAGAAAGTGGAGGCGGCCGAATGTGAGGAGTTCTTCGATGCCATCGTGATTGGGGGAGAACACGCAGAGCAGAAACCATTCCTCTCCATCTTCACACTGTGCTTTAACATGCTGGAGGTGGAGGCAGAGGACTGTGTCATGGTGGGAGACTCTCTGGACACAGACATTCAAGGGGGCTTTAATGCTGGAGTACGGGCCACAGTTTGGATCAGCAGTGCAGGAGGTGCTGTGCCAGATGGTTCAGTGAAACCAGACTACACTATCCCTACAGTGCTGGACCTGCCAGGTGTTCTTTCACAACTGAAATAGGGACGAATGGGAACAGAAACTGTGTTAAACTGTCACTTCAAGTGGGATCTTGTGGAAATGTTTAATTATGGATATTTTTGAAGATTGATGTCATGATCAGAATCATAACTGCTGCATACCGCTAGGGATATACAACGCAGCACATTATTTATTCCCACATAATTGTGAAAAGCACATTTTAAATATTGAAATTAAGTATTTATATCTCCTCTTTTACAACATCAAGGATATGCTATACTTTTAAGTTTATGTTTTCAAATTAAGAGCCAACGTGTTTTAAATACATAATGTACTGTAGTTACATGTAGCTCTTCCTTGACCTGCTACAACACTAACATGTTATTTCTGTATGCATCAGATGTGTAATGATGTAATCTGTAATGTCGGTCTACGGGAACATTTTGTTGCAGAATAAACAGTTTTTGATATTAATACTGATTTTAAAGATGGGCTTGTAATGGACATAAATTAATAAATACATAAATAAAAGGTCTATAATTCTTCTGTATACTACTTCCATCGCTGTTAACACACAGCATCAAAAGGATCAACCTTGACAAATTATGTCACATCATTTTTATTAATACTCAGAATGACTGTACAATAATAGACCTTTGGGTTATTTTTACATGACAACAGATGTCGGCACTTTCACTCCATCACATGCTGCTATTTGATCATTTGCCTAAAAATGCTTTTTGACAGGTGTTAAGCATCTCAGGCAACTGCTTATTATACATGTTTACAGTATGTGTTGTGTTTCTGTAAGCATGGTTAACGCTAGCAGCTTTACAGAGAATCATTTTAACAAATCAAACATTTTCATAACTTCCTCTTCAAATGTACCCTGACATATTTAAGGCATGTATCCATACTCATCCTCCTGCAAAATTCACTTGACATCTAATTTGACTTTAATGTTCATTGCTGCGAGCTCGGCTACAAAGTAGCGGAAGACATAAGGAACAGACACCGAGTCAATAGAGTCGCTTTTGCCACACAGAGTGCAGACAGTCTTCCGGTGGCGCATGGCCGACCAGGAAGGTGGTGGTTTCTCTAACAGAGGGGAAAGCAGGCTGCCACAGTCAACACACACCTGAGCCACTGATCGGTCCGAGCAGTTGAAGAGACGATCGTGCAACAGGAAGGAAGAGCCGTGCGCGAGAAGGGCGTCTCTCTCCATCTCACCAAAACGGATGCCTCCCTGGATGTTTCTCCCTCCCACAGGCTGATTGGTCACCTTGTCCCGCGCTCCTGTGGTCCTCACCTGAAACTTGTCAGAGACCATGTGACGGAGCCGCTGGTAGTAGACGACTCCGATGAAGATGTCTGCCTCTAGTTCCAGACCGCTCAGTCCACTGTACAGCCGCTCCGTGCCATAGTAGTTGTAGCCACCGGCTCGAAGCATTTCACCGAAGTACTCAAGCGCAGAGTTCTCCTCAGAGAAAGTGAAGGGTGTGGCGTCGTGACTCAGACCGTGCAGGGCGCCGGACTTGCCAGCCATGCTCTCAATCAGCATCCCGATGGTCATGCGAGAAGGGAAACCGTGAGGGTTGAACAGGATGTCGGGGGTCATGCCGCTCTCAGTGAAAGGCATGTCCTCTGCTGGCCACAGGCGACTCAGGATGCCCTTTTGACCGTGGCGACTGGCAAACTTGTCACCAATGGTGGGGTTTCGTGGCACTCGTATAGTGATGCAGATGCGTTTGAAATGGCCTGATCCAGTATCGTTGCTGCAGACCTTGATATTGTCGATAACACAGGGCTCTTGACTCCTAGGAGAAAATACGAAACACATTACTGATTTCAGTTCACTGAAAAATAGAAGAATTGAATCAGTACTGAAGAATTTCTTCCTCTAAAAATGTACATAATTAAATGTTAAACCATTAATTCATGAGTTAAGAACTTACTTGTAGTAAGTGATGAAGGTCTGGCCGGTGTTGAGGTTGATGTAGCTGTAGAAAGGGTCTCCATATTGAAGTGCTGATCCAATGTGTGGTAGTCCATCAGTGTCCAGTTTTTCTTTCACCTTAGGGTCACCTGGTTTGGTCCCAAACACCACACTGTCCTCTCCCTTCACCTTGTCTGCCAGATCGACCACTTCAGTCTTGTAGATGCTTCCATGGGCGAAGCCTCTCTCCCACGATGATTTGTTCACAATCTAATTAGATCAAAGCGTGTCACAATTTTAGTGAATTAAAAAAATATTTCTTCACCTCATTGGTTCAGTGCTTAATGTGTTTATTTACCATTGCATCTTCCATATCGTAGCCTGTGTAAGATATGACGGCCACAATGGCATTAGTGCCACTGGGATAGTTGTCCAGGTTATAGTGATCATACATGTAGGGCCTGACCAGTGGGCTCTGTGGGGTCTGGAGCCGGTACAGCTTGTTGTCTGAGCGATCCATGAATGAGTGCAGGGGGAAACCCATGGTCTGCTTACCTGCAAAGACAATGAGTTTAATCTCTGGTACACACAATGATTCATGACTCTAAAGCTTAAAATGGCGATGAAAGAACTAACTATCTGGCTGGTGGTCTCAGACTTACCCATCTGACATTGGTACATGTTCCTAGGGCTCTGGTTGTGGTCGGAGTATGGGATGAAGTTAGCCACCACACTAAGCATACTGTGGGGAAAAAGTTCCTGGTGTGTTGTCACTCCTGGCTCGATCTCATCCTCCAAGATTCCCACATTTATGTAAAGCTGCAGCAAAACCGAAAATCATGTTGAAATAAATGTTTCACCTGTTCACTTCAGAGCTGATAACTAATATTTTTAGTATGTTCTTGTAAATTATAGTTTACACTTACTTGTTCAAAGGTGCCGATTAATTCTTGCTTTCCAAGAGCTAAGTTGCGTACCGGCCGCACCATTCGACACGGTGTTGTGAAAAGGAATAAGCCTGGATACAAGCTGGCCTTGTCTGTTTTGGGAACTAGAACAATCTCCGTCCACGGAGGGACCTTCTTCTCTTTCAACACCTGAAAGTATTTGATTTGTCAGTTGTTTGTACATACTGTATAAAATAAACGGTATAGACCTAACATTTTACTATCATACCTTGAATCTGCGCAGTGATTCAACCACAACTGAAGTTAATTTAGTCTCTATCCAGCCTACAACAGCCCCATCAAGCACCACAGGGTAACAGTCTGAATAGGAATGACCAGGAGAACCATCCACTGGAGTAACACCTTAAGCATTAGAGACAAAAAAGTCTTTATACGATGCAATTCAACCCACTGACGTGCTTTCAAAGTTTAGTCAGTTAATGTATTTGTGCCTCAGTTTAGTAGAACTGTTCAAGTGCTCACCTAGGGAGCAGAGAAGAGCAGGGAGGGATTTGGTAGACAATGCTGGAGCCACAATTTCACAGCAGGCTGTCATGTGGTTCATGAGGCCGCAGGGCTCTCCATCAGGAGTGTGGACAGGACACAGGAAGCCCCATGACTCAGGCAGCAGCTTACGAACAGAAGTGGTCCTCATCTTGGCAAACGCTGCTCCTCTGTGCACGCAGCGGAAATGGGACAGGTAACGGATGAAGTTCAGTTTGTCGGCTACAACACACAGGCCTGTGTTCTGCAGCATGCCAAGACCTGGCGACAAAGAGAAAAACAATGATTATCGGGTAGAGGAAGAACTTTTATGTACCATATAATGAGAATTCACGAGACTATACCAGTCTTGGAGCTGAGGTTGCCAGTGGCCAGCAGATATTCAAAGGGTTTAGTTACATCTGAGCCCATGCTGAATATTTTCATCACGTTATCATTGTTCCATCCTCCACTCAGTTTGCTGCCTCTCTTATCAAAGGCCAGCTTCACAGACACCAACCAGGCCATCATTCTCTCCTGTGGAGATATTTTTGGGGTTAAGACACTAAGTTAGAAAATGTAGGTATGTCTAACAATTAATTTCATATTCTAATATTTAATAATAGTTTCTCATATATTTAACAATGGGTACAGAAAAAAAGGACAAATCATCAACTTATACAAAAAAAACTTGCCTTTAGAAACATGAGGTACAGTTGACCAGGGGTAAGCACTTCCTGACACATAATGCTGTCTGGGTTCTCCTCCATGCACTCTTGCTTGGCAAATGTGAAAAGTTTCCTCGTCATTAGACACAGCAGGTAGAATTTCTCCACATCTGACGTCAGGTGGATACAGATGCACTCACTGATAAAAGAATGACACAACTTAATTAATGTATAAATGTACTATAAAAACACTAAAAATAAAAAAAGTCAAAAGCAGTACTTACTTTAGCAGGAAGTTGGCACACTTCTCATTTGTGTACCACTCAGGAAGGTTCATTTTTACCCTGAAGCGCTCTCCGAGATAATTGAGCACCTGGCTTCGGGTGGTACAGCCCTCCTCCATGACGATGCGAAGCATCTCTGAGACACAGCTCTTATAGAAGGAATTGTCCTCACGGCCCTTAATCAGCTCCTGGTAGATCTGATAGTCTGTGAAGTCAACCAGGGCCTGAAGTACACAATGTGAATTGTATAAATATATAACACTGCACCACTGGATTCGGTACCTTATATTTTATTCCACTTTTTAAGATTAAACCTGGTTGCTACCTTGAGTGCAAAACCTAGTGGGAGGAAGAAGAGCTCTTTCTGGTAGATGAAGTTTAGCATCACAGTCCCATTTTCCAGATAATGTAAATTCATGTTGATGGCTGTGTGCTCCTCTTTCACACAGCGCATGGAAATACCTGTGAGCAGATAATTATTTTAAAAGATGTTCAGATTGAACTGCTGAGCCTGGACTATGATTTCTCTGTTGTCATATTTACCATACTGTGTGTATCCCTGGCCCCTGCTCTTCCACTTAGGTCTGGACATTGCAATGGGATAGTTCCTCCTTGGCATAATCAGCATTCGGATAACCTTCTCAATTCCATTCACGATGAAATATCCTCCCATTTCCTGTCATTGTCAAAGATGAGTTATAAATAGATAGAAATGCATGTAATAACCAAATTAATTAAACTCAGCTGTGTGTCTCACCTCTGCTTCTTCATGGTGCTCTACGAGCTCTTTAGGGGACATGCCATGGAGGTTACACAGCTTGGACTTCACCATGATTGGCACCTGACCCATGTTCTGTTTGACTATGCCTTTAGGAACCCCATTGACGGACCAGCTGACATCGGCCTGAGATGACACAAAACACGTGAACCTAACTGACAGTTTATATTAAAAGTCAGGTTACTGGTCACATGAAGAATGCACAGACTAAACATCTCTTGTTTGGAACAGGGAAAAACACATGAATGTCAGTCTTACCATCAGTTTTCCTTTATATGAGCATCTTCTTCCTCGGCACTCTGCTGGAAACACCCTCATGTCTTTGCAGATGCTCCCTTTGGCGACCACTGGGCTGTAGATGGTGGCTTCGAGAAATGAAAGGCTGATTCTCTCATTTTTGACTGTGAACTCAATGGGCGGGATGGCCTGAGAAAGACATGACACAAAACTAAGAAACGTTGCTGCAGGAGAAATGGCCACACACTGAACAACTACATTCTGGTGAACATCAATGAAATAGCTATTGCAAGGTTTTGACAACTATCTTTTCAGTTTCTTTAACACCTAATAAAGTATGTCTTTCTTTATCCTTTGGTCGCTTTTAAATGTTAATATTATCTAAGCTTCAACTGAAATTAACTTTAACAATTCGTTGTGCCGTAAAAGGCTCAAGTTTGAAAACGCAAACTTTGAATGCCTTACAACTGCTTTGAGTTAAAGCTGCACTGACCTGCACAGCGCGGCTCAGTCCACGAGTAACAGCCTGGTCAAACGACTCGATGTGAGCTTTTGTTAAATCCTGAACAGCAGCGTGTTGAGCTTCTTTCAGGACCCCAAAACCTCCGTCTGTCAGATTTTTTAAACTTGGACCTTTAGGTAAACTGTTCCACTTTGTTGAGAAGTCCATGCTTGCACTTTCTGGGAGGCATATGCTTGTTTACCACATGTGCATAGAGACACAGGAAGTACATCCTCTGGAGGAGGGAAGTCGTTTTCCTTCTTCTTCTTCGTCGCCGTCGGTTGAGGTGAAAACGCCTTTAATGTCGCATTACTGCCATCTGGTGGCGGAAGTACACAAACTCCGTACTCAAGTAAAAGATAAAGCATATGAGACGTACAAAGAGGTTGCTATTTAATAAGATAAACTTAACTGAGTCATGTTAACTAAGTTATTTGCAGCCTTTTGTTTAGGTTTAGGTACCAGCCTAAAAGAACACTCCTCTGGAAGTAGCCTAGTTACTGAAGAAAGTTGCAATGAAGCAAAATGTGGGGAAAAAAGCGTGTATAATGGAACAAATGTTGGGGGCTTTATTCTCAACATTGTTGTCCCATTAAGCAATTTTACATTTGTAAGCACCTTCACTTCTACAGTACGAAGGGTGCACACAGTAGAAAATAAGCAATGCTAATGTTTGACACACAATACCAACAACAACGTGCTAACTTTTTTTATTATTCCAGCAATAAAATACTGGTTTCAAACATTCCTTAATTCAGGAAATTCACTTGTGTAAAGCAAACCAGAACTGTATCTGTTGTGTTGACTGTTCTGGCTGATGGTCATTGCTCCTTTTCTCCAGGTGGAGGCGGTGTAGCACCGACAAACTGCACATGTTTTCACTGAACCAGTCAGACAGAGGAACAGAAATTAAACACTTGTATCGTGTACAAACGTCACATTTGAGCGTGTGTGTTGTCCCAGTTGTTGGTTGCTCAGTAGAAAGAGTGTAAAAAGACTGGGTCCCGCTGTATTACTCAGGCTGCACTACAGCGTCTATTCACAGGCGCGATCCCACTACTGAGCGGCACGGGGGCTTTGACCTGCTCCGTTTCCGACCTGGGCCGGTGCACCCCTCCTTAGACGACCTGGTGGTCCAGGGCTCCCCCCGGAGCACCATATCGATACCGAACTTAGTGCGGACACCCGATCGACATAGTCCGCTGCAGCTCAGAGCTCCTGAGCTCAAACGGTCCGCCAGCCTCAGCCTCCCGGTAGCTTGGATTACAGGCGCGCGCCACCGCACCCGGCAAGGAACAGCTATGCTTATCGGGCTTTTAGCTTTTACAAAAATGACGTCATCAGACAGCATGACGACACCTAGTGGCGGAGACCGTGTAATACATCCATAATTTTCACCAGGTTATCGCTGAGTACAGGAGTTTATGAAGTATTCAAACTCGAAACTCATATTTTAAAAATGCGACTATTTGCCTAGAAAAACACTTCAACACTGCAAATATATTTTTTCTACTCAAGTAAATGTACAACAGTATTGGATTTAAATTTCACTTAGAGTTCTAAAGTAAAAGTACTCTACTCAGTCGG
>OMLM01020749.1:0-17623 GCA_900302695.1 Helostoma temminkii | reverse complement strand
GGAGCACCATATCGATACCGAACTTAGTGCGGACACCCGATCGACATAGTCCGCTGCAGCTCAGAGCTCCTGAGCTCAAACGGTCCGCCAGCCTCAGCCTCCCGGTAGCTTGGATTACAGGCGCGCGCCACCGCACCCGGCGACAGAGCGCTTCATTCATAGGGGGTTTAGCGTCTACACCCGTGACGTCATCAGGGAGAAGCAGCAGTAAAGAAGAGAGTGGTGGAGTCTATGGAAACATATAGTCTGTGTTAAAGTTCAACTCATGGTCAAACTTCCATTTGGAAGAAAATATCACACTGATTCTGAGTTTATACCCGTGAAAAGTGTTGTGTGGCAGCTTGTTGGGTGAAGTTCAGTGAAGGTGAACTCTAGGTGGTGCGATTGAGGACGGAATAAAGTTCTTCAGCTTGAGTTTCAAGGTGGTTGTTGGAGGCAGAGGAGGTTTTATGTGGAGCACGTGTTTGCAGCTGTTTGATGCGTGCAGGTGCAGGTGGAACAGCTGCTGTAGGATGAAGGTAGACTCTCAATGACAGCAGCTCACTTTTTCCAGAACAATTCTCTATTCAGAGCTGAACTCCTTTAAGATGTCGTTGCAGTTCTCCACCACTTGAGGGCGCAGGAGATTAAAACAACTCACAAATAGCAGCCTGTGTGTTCAAACATAAACTGCTACTGAGGATGAAGAGTACATTTAGACATGGATGTTTCTTATACATGAGAGCAGCTGTTTATATGTCAACTGAACTATAATGAAGACAACAGATTTGAATTAATGTGACACAAACGAAAACACTGTAGATGTAAACAAACAATGTTTTTAGATGAACTCTGCTGCACACCTGGTTTAATTAATGCTAAAGTTCAGTGTGATGGATTCATACAGATCAGTTTATTGTAGTTATTTCTGAGCTCCCAAGTCATTTGTCATATGTTTGTTGTTCTTTTGAGGGTAATGTTAATGTAGCGTGTCAAACATAAACTGTAACTGTGTAATTAAAATGACAGAATAAAGTTATTGTCGTTCTTTCACAGAGTCACATGGTTATTACCTTCTGCCTGTACGGAGATCTGGGATGTGTTTAATCAGACAAGTGTAGTGAATAAATGTACACATGACAGAAGCCTGATGATAGTAATATTCTTTATTCTAGTAATGTTGTTTCTGATAACGACAAATGCACATGCAAAATGTTGGATAAAACATTACCTAACAAAAATGTCTCTCTGGATATGATATGCTTTTAGATCCCATTTGCCAATTGACGTGATAAAGTCCAGATTAACTACAAAACACTGAACACCGAAACACAGCAAGAATTTGGATCTTTGGTAAAGATGAATTTTAAAAAAATATCAGCACAACACGATAGAAAAACGTGATAAAATGCTTTAGATGTACAAAGGAACTCTGAATAATATGAAATGACATCACTGAAAGAGGTCTGACAATGAATGAAATTCACTTATAAACAAAGGTGCATTCAGACACTGGAGGGCCATTGCTTCTTCAATATGCAACATCCTCTAAGGCACCCTTCCCTTTGATGGAAAGACGTTTCCCAACTTATTTCACAAAAATAAATACTGATAGTTTGCTTTTGAAATGTCCAAAATCAGCAACCAAACACTTGTAACACACGTGCCAACGCAACCATGACCTAAATACCCATTTCTACTTAATTTAATGTCTTTTCAACCTTTCTAACATCCTTGCAGCTAACGCACGGCTCTGTAACATCCCAGAAATTATTCACTCACGTGTTCTAACAATTAATCTCACAACAACCCGGGTTGTGTTTTGTTAATGCATGCCATCGCTCTGACCTTCAGCCACTTTCACATCCTTCATTCTTCAGTCATCTTGTAAACACAGTGATTTAATAACATAAATAATGTCCTGATGGCATCCCTTAACTCATGTTACTCAAAGAGTGGTACACATTTAAATCTAGGTTAAGAGAGAACAGCAGGGTTCTAGCATTATGAGAGACACGCCTAATAAAATACGATACTTTACTGCAGTAAAATGATCTCTGGCAACACAAAGAGTTGGATTTCAAACTATCAAAAGTTATAGTGTCACAATGTTTAAAGGTTCATGTGCAAGGGAGAAAAAAAAAACATGCCTTTCTAACAAACTAACATAAATCAGATTTAACACAAATCACTGGGAACAGTTACACCTCTATTCACAAACTGATTGTGTGAAAATAAAAGTGAAGACCTGAAACGTTTTAAGGACCCCACGAAACAAAACAAAAAAATCCAGGAAATTATATAACTTCTGGTAAAAATAAACATTGTGCCATTCAGTTTCATTTCATGGGGTCTTTAAATGCTTTTAATAATTAATAACACACTTTGTACAGTCTACACTACTTTCATTTCAACAGTTCAAAAACATCATCCACGCACTTGTCGACAACACTACAAATTATTTTTTTTCCACAAACTGGGGCAGGTGCTGTGTGAGAGGATGCATACCGCTACATGCTTTCGTACAAACATGCTCCTTTTCTAATGACACAAAACAGTTGATAAAGGTTGTTGAGAAAGGTATAATGTGAGCTGATACTTTATTGGTCACTTGACTCTGCAGCATAGAGACTAAAGGTCAGGGACGTTTCCCTGTTTAGTGACATTTCACTGCTCATATACACATATAAGCCCCAACATTACAACCATGAGATGGTGTTAATGTGGCGGCTGATCTGTATATGCCAACCTGCTCTCCTAAATGTAAATAATATGTAGTGTCCATATGGTGAAGCTACGAGGAATGCTGATGCGCTAGGCAATCCTTGTCATCGGGTTTAGCTCATCACACACACTGGGTTACTATAATAGCTACTATAATGTTATTTTAACATAACAAGCTCTGTTAGCAGTCCTCATTCAAACTAATGGGAACAGGTAAGCTATAAAAAAGTGATTTTAAAAGATAAGGAAAATACTGTATTAACCAAATTCCACAAATTTGCTAGGAGATACTATATGAAGTATGTCAATTCTTGTAGACTGATCATAACCACGTCAGCGGTGCAAAGGCTTATAGAGTGACTACAAGACACGGTGACAGAGCAAGCTAACTGGCAGACTTTTTAAGGGAGCGTGGTTGGAAATGTAAGGCACTACACAATCTCAGTTGGAGTGTCTCTGCATCCTTCAGACCACCAATAATCTGCCTGGGAAAAACCTGGTAGTGCAAGTTTTCCTTCAATAACCCCCACTGTTCTTCAATATAGTCACATTCATAATATGCATAATCATGGAGAAGTCATTGCTGTAATTAACTGATTTACATAAAATTGATTTCCCTCCAGGTGTGACAGACAAGGTACAATCCAAGGCGCAGTCTGCTGCCATGTGCTACTTCTCAGACGTAAGAGTGAGGGCAGAGCGTAAAGACGGGAATATCTGTGTGTGCTTACAGCCGAGTGAAAGGGCCCACATGAAGAGGCCCCCTCAGTTTGGGTGAGGAGCAGGAGTTGGTGGTGAATGTAGAGGACGGTGAGGAGGAATAAGGTGAAGAGGAAACAGATGAGGAGTCACTGCTGCTGTTCAGGGTGAAAATAGTGGAAATGGCCACATCCACAATACCCTGACATAACTCTGGGTACAGCTTCCTGTAGGAGGAAGAGGTTAAAAAGAAAGTGTTAATTTGAGCACACATTTATGTGTGTATGTTTAATTTAGGTCAACAGAAATTTCAGCCAGATTCTAAATCTAGTAAATTATTTAACATCTCTGAACTAGAAAACTTCCTAAAACTTCCTAAAAGTTTTCTTATTTCTGACTCTTACCTTCCTCAACATACAAATGATTGAACGTTAGACTCAATACTCAAAGGCTGTTGCCTATGTTATTAAGATAATTCAAAAAGTCTGTTGCAAATGTAGAAGAGAAAAGTGACATGAAGAGACAAGGTACAAGATGGTAACTTTTCTAAATGTAGAACAGTGGTAAACAGATAAAGCTGATAGTGATGCTAAAACATTTTAATATGAAACAGGTGAATATTACTGACTGTGCACAGGCTGGAGCACCGTTGATCTCAATGAGCCACACTCTGAAGTTCTCGTCCACCATGAAATCAAAGCCAAAGAGCTGGAAGCTCTGGTAGGATAGGTGCTTAGTGCTGATGGCTGGCTCAATACAAGATAGACAGCTCCTGCAAAACGGAACAGCAAAATAATTTCTAAGTGTTTACTTTATCTACTAGCAATATCAAATGTGTCACGTTTGAGATAACTAAGACTTAAAATGCTGCAGTGAGACAAAAGGGTGAATTTGAAAGATAAACTACATCACTATGCTATGAAGCAGTAAGAAGTTATTTACTTATTTACTACATTCACATAGGTGGCTTTCATGCTTGTCCTCCAACTACACCTAAGATGCCTCTGGTTTGTTGGCATCCAGCTAGAAGTGAACAATGTTCATGACCAACCATGTCTATTGAATAAGAATATAATACACTGCTCAAAAAAATTAAGAAAACATATAATCATTCCTATGTAAGTCCAAGTCTGTCACACTTCAATCTGTTCAGTTAGGAAGCAACACCGACTGTGAATCAACTTCACCTGCTGTTGTGCAAATGGAACAGACAACAGGTGGAAATTAGAGGCAATTAGCAAGACAACCCCTATAAAGGAATGGTTCTTCACGTGACCATTTCTTTGTCTTCATCCTTTCTGGCTAATTTTTGGTCACTTTTGCATTTTCCTAGTACCCTCACCACTAGAGGTAGCATGAGGTGGTGTCTGCAACCCACAGAAGTTGCTCAGGTGGTGCAGCCCATCCAGGATGGCACATCAATGTGCACTGTGGTAAGAAGGTTTGCTGTGCCTCCCAGCACAGTGTCAGGAGCATGGAGGAGATACCAGGGGACAGGCCTGTACACCAGGAGAGAAAAGGAGGAACGCTGCCAGAGCCCTACAAAATGACCTCCAGCAGGCCACTAATGTGCATGTTTCTGCTCAAATTGGCAGAAACAGACATCCACAAGTGGGGCCTGTGCTCGCAGCCCAGCACCGTGCAGGTCGGTTGGCATTAGCCAGAGAACACCAGGATTGGGAGATTCACCATTCACCACGTGACAGACGTGACAGAGTCTGGAGACACTGTGGAGAACGTTCTGACCTCTATGTGCTAGCGAGAGGTGCCCTGACTCAGCAATTCCTGCCTTAAGGCATTGATGCTATGGACTGGCCTGCATGTTCCCCAGACCTGAATCCAATCAAGCACCTCTGGGACATCATGTCTCGTTCTATCCACCGATGCCACGTCGCACCACAGACTGTCCAGGAGTTGACTGATGCCTTGGTCCAGGTCTGGGTAGGAGATCCCTCAGGAGAACATCCGTCGTCTTATCAGGAGCATGCCCAGATGTTGTAGGGAGTGCATATAGACACGTGAAGGCCATACACACTACTGAGCCTCATTTTGAATTGTCTTGAGGAATTTCCACAGAAGTTAGATCAGCCTGTGATCGGACTTTTCCACTTTTATTTTGAGTATGATTCTGAATCCAGACCTACATGGGATAATGATTTGGATTTCCATTGATCACTCTTACTGTTATTTTGTTCTCAACACATTCCACTATGTAATGAATAAAGATTTTCAACTGGAAGATTTTATTCATTGAGATCTAGGATGTGTTGTTTAAGTGGTTTTTTTGTTTGTTTTTTTGAGCAGTGCATTTACTTAGAACAGATTTACATTGCCAAATCAGTCAACAGTTTTGGGCAACAGAGTTTGGTGAATGTCCCCAGCCACAAAAATATGCTTTATTTGTTTGGGATGTTTACAGCGTTGTGTATAAGTGCTAAGTGTATTAGATGAGACCCGAACGCAGAAGCAAAAACAAAAGGGACCTACTTTATTATCTGCTTGATCTGAGGTAATATAGTGGTCTCCAGGGTGACATTGTGAACGTTCAGCAGGTACAGCCTGAACTCATCGAAGAACATCTCATTTCCCTCCTCGTATCGTCCATAGTTCTGGGAGTGCTCCTTCTGGATGCAGTGGTTGGTCAGGTGGCTGGTCACATTCTGAAGGTCAGAGCTGTTATAGGGTTCTGAGGAGGTGCGCAGTACACCCTCCCGATATAAATAGATGTTGAACTGATGGTCCACTAGCACCCAGCTCCTAGAAATAACATGACATAATCCATAGCACCCTCAGTTACAAAGTCCTGACAGGTGAGCACATTCTCTGCATGTTAAGCATTAAAGACTTACCTGATGTCAAACTTACGATGTCCCGGCTCCAGAAGTAAAGGTTTCTCCAGGTACTTCTGAATGACATGAACCTGTCCCTGATTATCAATATACTCCAGCAGTTCATTAGCATCATGTGATATCAAAATACCAGCACCTATTTAAATAAAAATCAAGGTGTTATCTGCCATTTGTGTCATTTAACACATTGAAAACATGAAAGTTTATATAATACAAGTAGTAGATCAGTCAGGTTTCAAAACAGTAAAACATGTACCAAAAAAATGAACATATGTTTACCTTTAGCTCCTGCAGAAGATTTAGCTATCCACACTGATCCTTCTCCGCTTTCTTTTTTAGCATTGTACGAAGCCAGGAAAACTTCTCGCTCATCAGTTTTGGGATTGCTCTTCAAATGGCTGATACCATTGGTAGCTGGAGCAACAGGGGTGTTGAGGTTAGTGGGATAGATTATGTAGGATTCTGGAAACCAGCTAGAGGGGTCAGTCAGCTCTGGGCTAGTCTTTATTAACCTATGGCAAAGAAAGGAAATGATCAGTTAGTGTAATCCTCTTCATATACTTTATCTACAGTAACAAGTACTTTAGTAACAGAAATATAGGAAGGACAAAAAAATATTTAACATTAAACAAGAAAAGTACACACTTGACCAATGATGCTTTTCTGCAAAGCTTGTCAGCTCCTCTGTAGTAGTTCACCAGCTGCACCAATCCTGGTTCATGACCTGTCAAGTTCAAGTGAGGACATCTTTAAACACCCACATGTGTACAATCAGAGCCTCAACTGAACATCTAAATGAGATTTACAGTAGAGTCTCTCTCCAGGATGCTGCCAGAGCAGTGTCGGAATAGCTTTCACATCGTTAGTGGGTGGACAAATTCAATACATACATACGAGTTTCCTGTCCACTGTCAGCATCATATGAAATAAGAAATACACTTTACCTAGACGTCCAAAGGGCAGTCTGTTCCTTTCACCAAGCATTAAGTTAAATCTGGGATTGTCTCGTTTCAGTCTCTTCCATTGTCCAGTTGACTGCAGGATTTTGGAAACTTCAGCATAAACAGTGCTGTTGTCGTCACGGGAGACAAAGGTGTACATCGGGGTATTCATAATACCACGATGACTATGAGAGAAAGTCTATAATAAAAACGTTTGGTTTCGTAAACAACTTAGCTTCTAGCTAATCGTCTGGCTGTCCGGTTAACACTGCAGCAGACAGACTATTGAGGGTTATCTCCTCTGACCGTGCCATAAAGATGAGTCAGTCATATCCAGCCCAGTCTTCCCAGTTAACTTACACTGGCTCCAATTCAGTGGCTTGCCACTAACATGTATTTGTGTAAATAAGCATAACATATTAGGCGTATCCATTTCATGTTTCCCAGTTTTTTAGGGTCCTCAAACAAGGGTGTGACTGACTGCTACCTCTGCCGGCTCCCGGGGCTGGTCCCGTCTGGATTAATTTACTTCCCGTCTCCGGTTTAGCTACAGCTAACGGACTGCGACCATTTTGAACCGCTATCTAGGAAACATTTTCGCTACCCCCTCTCACATATATTTTAATAATGAATAGCAGATAAAATTGACTTTCTAAGTGATAAGCTGAACATCTGAAACGCAAACTATTTTCCTCTGTCCAGTAACGTGCGTTTTATTCTCTGCAGCACAAGTAGTGTTCCGCGTTTATGGTTAATGTAGTTTACGCATACTCCAAAACAAGGGGTAGGTTAAATATAACAGTTTCATAGTTATAATAAACGCAAGTTAACGCAATGTTTAATGAATTTTTTGTAAAATGTAATATTTTCAAAGATAATGTATTCCTGAATTTAGCGCCAGACTGGTTTTGAACAATGCGTGCACTACATCTCCCTTAATGCAACGCGATAAGCAAAGGTTTACCCATTGTTTAGCGTGCTGTGGCCACACGATGGCAATGTAGACCTCACTTACGAGTCAGAAGAAAGGCCCGAGAAATGTGAAAAAAATAGTTTTTTAAAAAAGCCTTTTAAACTGAGGCGACATCACTCTGGGCTAGACTGCTTCGTAGTTTATAATTATGTACCGTTAATGAACACGATTTATGTCGAATAAAGCGCTAATTACATGTAAACTGATGAAGGTTGATCTCTGGGTGAATCAGGTGGTTAAATGGAACACTCCTTATTTGTGACAAGTTGTGGGTCTCGTCCCAATAGTTTCAGTCCATTTAGTTAGCCTCACTTAGCTCTTTTCTGTTCACTGTTTTCAGTCTTACATCGACATTTTTTCGAGTAAACAAGAGCAGGGTGTGATTAGCATCAGTCTGCCGTTCTACATTTGATAGAGAAGACGCTAAAAGTCTAGTTTACGGTAGCCGAAAACGAATTGGAACGTGGCAGGAAGTCGTACTTTTGCGGAAGTAACTGGTGGCGGGAACAAACAACGAGTTAAAGTACAGCATCTTTCAAGTCAAGTCAATGTAATAAAAGTTGTGTTTGCAGCTCTTTCGCTGTGTCAAGATATCAGGAAAAATAAGAAGATATATCAGTGATAGTAAGTGACGTCCCGGATCTTCTGTTGTGTGTTGCGGTGTTTTTTTTGTCAGTGAACAAGTAGGTTAGATCCCATTAATCACAGCATGTAGCAAGTTTCCCTGCCATAATAACTGGCAAGTTACTTAGATGATACAGCGGTAGCTTTGTTACGTGAATTTATAATTTGTATATACACCTTCGTATCTGTCAGATCGGATTATTATTCAGAAAATTAATACGCATTCCAATGAAATGTGTAGTCGCAGTTTAGCAGGCTCAGGGAGAATTGCTCAGCCTGTGGAAACAGCTGTGTAATGTTTTCTGTGTGGGTGTGTTCTGTCAAAGATTCAAAAATAACTCCTGGTGATTAGCTAAGTGTAGTTTTGGTAACTAACAGCCTGCAGGGTGTCTCAGGCACAGAGAGTGTAATGAAGTGTAATGTGTAATTAATGAGTGAGACATTTTTGAAGCTTAAACCACATAGACAAACTGAACTGTGTCAATCACTCTGCGTAAATTTTGATTTTCTTTTTAAATTAAAGTTTTTGGGAGAGCTCCCAAACATCATGAAGGTGCCTTACTAAATCACTGGAATTACCCTTAATTAGGTCTCTTATAGTCTATGCTTACGTGTCTCAAAGAATATGTGAGAATACATATTATGAGGCGTGACTGTGAGTCAGGATTCATTTGTGCTTTGGTGCTTATTGAGGTCATGTATTTTTAATAACCTTTGTCCCTTCTCCTTCACCGGGCTGGAGCAGGCCAGGCATGAGTGGCGCACACCTGGACGAATGGCAGAGAAGGTCCTTTGACATTTCATCTGGCAGCTGTACACCTGAACAGACGGCCGATGCCTACCGGGCCCACATCCTCTACATTCAGTATGCATGGGCAAGCTCCCAAATGTCTCAGGCCGGCATGGCCAGCCTGCTCAGGACCTACTCGGAGCAGTACGCTGCAGTGCTGGACTCGGATGACCCCAGCACAGGGCTAAACAACTATGCAGAGAGCGCACTACATCTGGCCCGCAGTCAAAGGAACCACAGTGACAAATGGGAGTCGTCCCTGACCACGGAGAGTGTGCTGGAGCTGCCCTGTGTGCAGAAGATGATTCAGGCAGGGACAGGGGGAGGAGGCTCTCTGGTGGCACCAGCAGATGTTAACATATCTGTGGGACAGGACAGCAGAGGCAGCTCCCACTTTACTGGAGTCAGGCCAGAGTCTGCTTTGTTTAAACCTACAGGGCCGCCACAGCCTAAAACAGAAGGTAACAACACTGCTAATAATCCTGCTGATATTTCTTCAGAAAAGTCAAGAACCTTTGAGGGCATCTCAGGTAATCAAAACCCATTATCCCGGCTTCCAGCCCGACCACAGTCTTTGTTTAGTCATCCGTCTTCAGCTCCTCCACAGGGAAACCCTGGTCCTTCATGTGGCACACAAAACTATCAGTCCTCCTGCTTCCCTAATTCCAACCCATCTAAGAGGAAACAGTTTTACAATCCAGACAGAGAGGACAGTGGCAGGGGCCCTCAAGTAGGTCAAGCAGGCGCTGAGTCACAAGCTGGAAGCAACTTCAAAACGGCTCGTGAGCAGTTCATCATTGATCAGCATAAAAAAAATTCCCATCAGCCTCAGAGAGGGCAGACTGCTGGGATGGGAGCAACTGTCAAAAAATCTCTGGGTGCTAACAGGCCTCGAGGTGCATTTTCTAAATTTGTGTCACCCCTTCCACGACAGGAAGAGGAAGAAGTTGGGGCGAGCCGTAATTCCACTCAGGAACCTCAGATCCTGGATGAGCGTCTGAAAAACTTTGAGCCAAAGATAATCGAGCTGATCATGAGTGAGATCATGGACCACGGGCCTCCTGTGGCCTGGGACGACATAGCCGGCCTGGAGTTTGCCAAGACCACCATAAAGGAGATTGTGGTGTGGCCCATGCTGAGGCCTGACATCTTCACTGGCCTCCGAGGGCCACCTAAAGGCATCCTGTTGTTTGGCCCCCCAGGAACTGGTAAAACACTGATAGGAAAATGTATTGCTTGTCAATCAGGTGCCACATTTTTTAGCATTAGTGCATCATCACTCACATCCAAGTGGGTGGGTGAAGGAGAAAAAATGGTGCGAGCCCTGTTTGCAATCGCCCGCTGCCACCAGCCCGCTGTCATATTTATTGATGAAATTGATTCATTGTTGTCTCAGCGGACAGACGGAGAGCATGATTCATCACGTAGGATAAAGACAGAGTTTCTGGTTCAGCTGGACGGGGCAGCCACTGCAGCTGAGGATCGTATCTTGGTCGTGGGCGCCACCAACCGGCCTCAGGAGATAGACGAGGCTGCCCGTCGACGCTTGGCAAAGAGGTTATACATCCCCCTGCCTGAAGCAGCGGCCCGATGTCAGATTGTAACTAACCTCATGGCACGAGAGAAGAACCAGCTGAGGGAGCACGAGCTGGAGAGCGTGGTAACAGCCACAGAGGGCTTCTCCGGAGCAGATATGACTCAGCTGTGTCGGGAGGCAGCACTGGGGCCCATTCGCAGCATCCAGCTCAGTGACATCGCCACTATCACTGCAGATCAGGTGCGACCAATCCTCTACAGTGACTTCCAGGAGGCACTGAAGACTGTGCGGCCCAGTGTCTCATCAAAAGACTTGGAGTTGTACGACGAGTGGAATAAGACTTTTGGCTGTGGGCGTTAAACTCCTATGTTAAACTCTATATTCACAATAAGAGTTTTCTGAAGTTGTATATAATTGCATCATATTGATCAGGCGTTCCTTTTATTTTGTCCTTCTCTGTGTGTCCAGAAATCTATATTTAATGTCTTTACAACCAGCCTAATGTTTTCCAGGCCATTAGCATTCCTCACCTCATAAGAAAAATATAGTAATGATCATATACTATATGATCTGTTTTTTATTCCTTTATAGCAATTAGCATCCTTTGTTAGGTTCTTAAACACCTGACATTTGTCATTACTGTAGTTTGTTATAGTTAATTACACAATTGTATTTTTCTCCTAATAAAATAAAGTTTTGTACCCCATGTGTCTCAGAAGTGAAACAAGCTATGTTAAGTTCACCTAAATTGTGGAATTGTGGTTCTTAAGATGTTCATTTGCACATCGGCATAAGAATATCGTCCTGAAATGTTCCTGAGGCTGGATGTGCTAATATTGGCTGCGGAAGTTGGGCAACACAGAAAGCATCCTCAGTCTTATGGTCAAAAAAAACGTGAAAACTTTACTGTTGCTCTGCTAACCTTCCTGTTAGTGATTAAGACAGCAGCGGACTCAACAGGAAAATCTGTTACTGCAATACATCCCTTTTATTAGACAATAAGTGTGAGCTCCATATTGTTAGTATTCACTGAGTCACAAGTGGTTATGGTCTAGATGCATACATGTCAATGCATCTGTCCACATCACTTTACAGTTAACATTATTAATAAATATGACTGTCACTAGCTCTCTTCCACACAGCAGAGTCCCGGTTATTATATTGCCCCAGCGATCAACAGATTTTTATTTAACATTATTAATGTTTTTCCATCACTCATCACTCATACACTGATAGTGAAGAGGACCATTATAGATTGTGAACACGTGAAATGAAATTCTCATGTAAATTTCATGAAACAATCTTTGAGAATCTGGAGGACCATGAAAAAAGATTTTCATTTATATTTCATCTTTTTGTCAAGTCCCTGATAAATATTTTAGACGTGTGGTTGGCCACTGTATTGAAACTTTGTTGAATTAGCCAGCAATGAAAGAAGTCAAACAACCCTCCCCCCCAATGGGCGTCTTCGGTCTTCGAATACAGGGACTCCTCACAGCTGGACTGGGACAGATGCACAGAATTCCTCTGGTGCTGACGGGATCCATAGAGCCCATAGAGTATAGACTGAAACTGTGCCATATGGTGCAAGCTTGTAGCTCAATTCAACTGTGTCTGTAGAGCAGTGGTCACATCTGGGCTTGTGTGGACACATGCATTACACAGAACAGTTTAAAAAAACGTAGGTAATTATATTGCCTATATGGTTTTTATTCAAACGCTAACATTTGAAACTGGGGTAAAAATGTGTCACTCAAGAGGCCTAATGAGAGCAGTAATTTTGGTACTGTAAACAAATTCTAAAATTATATGTCTTGTGTAGAAATCCGATGTAGACAGTGATGAAATACAGAGAAATACTCCCTTTAGGAAAGTATGCTCTGCAGAATGAACTTAAAGTTACAATCCTTCTGATCTTCATGAGCTCAGTCCCTGTTTTAGATACAGTATTATGTAATGGTCAAGTTTTTCTTCAATGGCAATTCAGTGCATGTAGATTCTATAAATACTTCTGTTCATTGCTGGTGGTGAGTTCTGACTGCACACTGTAAGGAACTGCATTTCCTTCACCTGTAAAGAATTTCTAGGAAACGACAACTGTGGTGTTACATATATTTTATTTTGGAAATGCGTGTTTGCTGAATGCAACATGTAATCAGATTGTATTTGCAGTTAGTCATTCACTGACTTATTAAAACAGAATGAGTTTGTCTGCAACTGTGAATAGATAGACGTGCTTCTGTTTTATACCAGACTTGGATATGCTATTACTAAAACTGGCTCTTCAGAGAGTTATAATTAGGCTGTGTGTCCATCAATATTTGAGCAACACTTTACCACTGTAGCAAGATGGAGCTGCAAATGTAAGGCTGGAGCTATCTACAATACTAATATACAATTATACAGCTCAGCCAAGTGGTTATAAGTAGGCCACTAGACAAATGTGGGGAGATGTCAGATAAGATATAAAAGAAAAAAACAAACAAAATACTGCTACACACATTTATGTTCTATTTTTTCTATTTACATGGCTGAGAGGTTTAAAGGGGAAATATATCTGTGGTGGCACGGATAACAACTCACAAACACCTGGAACTTGACAAGGGTCACTGCAATGCAAGAGAGAGTTTATAAAACATAATATTTTCTTGTGCGTTCCATATTCCTGTCATGAGATTTATGTAAAGTAAAACAATCCTGAGTAGTAACATCTTGTTGGATCCTGTTCGCAGCACACTTGGATTTTGTAAAGTGTGATTCTTAAAAGACTATTTTAGTCAGCTGGCTGAAAGGGGAAGTGAGATTTGGGATTCTGGCAGGGCCGGAGTTGGTTGGCCAGATTATCCCTCTCATGCAAATGCCTCCCCTGTTGGGTCCCAGTCAAGCGTGGGGTACCCAGCACTGGCCACAGCTGCTTCCCGTTTCTGCTAAATCACACAGCAGCCATCTGGACGAGGCTGTCGCCACACAGCGCCACCAAGCTCCTCAGCCGGCCCCGATAGGATCTCTCCAGACGGGCTTGGCCCTCAGAGCCTTGGCCCCTGCCTTCTGCTCCAGTGGCTGATCATCTTGGTCCCACCTCTCAGCTGCTCCTCAGAGGGCAGGTCGGACTCTTCAGGTCCTGAACAAGGCACGTTTACATGCTGGTGTGTGTGTGTGTGCGTGCAGTGAGGGTCTACTCACTCATACACACCCTTTTGAATGTTTACTGCTTGTGTTACCAGTAGTCTATGCAGACATATGCTGACCTTTTTTATGTGTTTCACATTTTTAATCAATAATATATGTTTATAGTAGATAATTATGAAATGTATGAATGCAAAAACACTGATGAGTAATTCTCAGATTGCAAACTCTGGTAATTGTAACATCCTAATGAGATGTGGTTTATTCTCTTCTCACTGTAAATTTTCTTTCAGTGTGTTCAGTGTTTTATATTTTGTACACAAATGCCAGTCATTCACTCTTTCTCGGCTCTTCCTTGACAGGCAGGACCGCGCTGCATCTTGAATGACACCTAAACGTAATTATTTCACAAGGTTCAAGAGTGAAATGAAATCTAAACATTTCTTTAAAACTCAGTGAAACCTCCCATTAGCACCACGAGTCGTTCTCCTGAGTGTGACTCTAATTTCAAGAAATGATGAAGAGTGGGTATTTACTTTATCTTATCTTATTATCTTATCTTATCTTATTAAAAACAAAACCACCTGCCAAAGAAATATCTGCATGTTAAAACTGTGTAGTTAGTATGTATGTATAATTTCAAATCTCATATGCTGTAGACAAAAAAAGTCTCTTTATGCATATATAAAATATTCTTTATTGATATTTTGCAAGCAGAAACCTCCTTTCAAATGATTCCCTTTTATTATACGAGTCACACAATTCGTAGCCATCAGGTATAAAACAAAAAGGCCAGGATAACATTGGCCAAAAATAGCTTCCAGCAGCAGCAGTCATGTTTTCACTTCAAATACATTAAGTACAGTTAAACAAAAAGGAATGCAGCTTTTATTAACTACCCTACAGACAAACAACAACCACTGTAATAAATACAAAAACAGACAGAGTGTAAATGTGATATAAATAATATGTAGGTTGCTACAAATGCAAGAACGGGTTGAATATTTGTAAAGAAATGTTGTGATTATCTACACTGTTGTTTTATTGATTGCATTTAAAATCAATATTAAAGTTGGTTTTCCTGAATTGAAAACTGCACAAAAGATTCTTTTGCTGACATTTTAATCACACCAGGAAAGAGATTTTTAAATGAAATGATGTTAATATTTTCTATTTTAAAACTAGATACAAATTTCTGCCTGTTTTTTTTCAAAAGAAACACCCCATCTGTACATTTTATACGTGTGGCATCTGATGATTTAAAAGCTATGTGTCAGCACAGTAACTCTGCTGTGTCTTTTCAATATTTAGTTTCTTTTCATTTTTTTATTAAGTGTATACATTTATCTGTCTTCAACAAACATGCATACGTTGTATTAAAAAAAACATAACCTCCGTTTATTTAACAGTTTATTTACATTTCTACGCATTTATCTATGCATCAGTTTCAGGTGCTGTGAGTGAGTGTGTGTGGCATGTTTTTCATATATACACCTGTTTGTCTGTGTGAAAGCCAGTGTGTGTTCTCCTGTGTCGGTGGGGCTCAGTAGCGATGCTCCCCTCGTGTTATGTGAGAGGAGAACTCATACCGGTCTTGACTCCGGTGACCACAGAGGTTGCACTCGAAGGGGTCTCTGAAGCCGTGGCAGCCCATGTGAATGGTGTACATGACGTGATCCAGGAAGAGAACGCGGCAGTGTTCGCACCGGTACGCCCTCACCTGCTCCCCGTCTGCCGTCATCACCTTGAAACCATCGGAAGCCATCTCCATGCTGGCCCGGATGGCCTCGTACTGCCTCTGCTGTTCCTCCTTCACCAGAGGGAGCACACCATTCCTCACGCCTGAGGTGATGTGGTTGGTCAGGTAGATGAGACCAGGGGCCGCCCCACCTGGACGATCCTCATTGTTGCTCTCTGTGTCAGTGGAGTCCTGGCCGCTGTGGCTGGGCGAGCCGTCCTTCTCACTGGAGGCAGATTTGGAGTTGGAGAGCAGGAGCAGGTTCTCAGCTGCACTGTCTTTGGCTGACATGCCGTGGCCTGTCCCCGTGTGGCCCTCGGACGCAGGCTTGTGGAGGGGGTACATAGAGCTAATGCCCACATCAGAAGAGGATGCCGGAGAGGTCTGGACCAGTGGTCGAAGCGACTCAGCCCCCAGGTAGCTGATGGCACTGTTGATGGCCTGGTCGATGACATGGGGCTGTATCAGCTCTCCTGCTCCTCCATCATAGGAGGATAGGTCTGACAGACGTTTCTCACCTGAGGGGCCAGAGAGAGACACAAGAGCAACGTGAAGGTTAAACTCTGATGACAACTTACATTCTGTGATTTCACCAACTTGATTCTGAGCCTGCTTGTCTCTAGCTGTTTCTTCTGGTTCTGTGGTTTTGTATTGGTATTTCTAGTCTGATATTAGCATCTTACTCAGCCCCTTCGTATTTTATTTTTCTCCCTTTTGCCATGAAGATTATTAGAATTTTATGTAAAATTAATATATAGAACAAACATTAAAACACAGAGTTTTCCAACATAAATTAAGCAAATTAAAGGTATCATTCCTAATCAAGGTGGCACTGCAAAAATAGATGTATTTCCCTTATAATGCATGCATGCTACAGAGCCAGGGTGGCTAATAAAAATGCAGAGTTAATTAACACAAACACACTGCAACCTCACCTAATCGGCTTATTTTCAGCACTTATTTTTCAGCAAAACTTGCAACACTGTATTTACATAAAGAAAGCAGCCCTTACCCACAAACTTCTGTGGCATAGTGCTCTTACGTTTAGCTACATTATTAGCTAGTCTGTCTAGCACCAAGGCTCTGTCAGATCCCGTCTGGCTTAAGTCTTCCCTCTGCTCATTCTGGTTGCTTTCTTCCTTTACTACTGGAAAGCAAGACAGAAAAGTAGATTTCAGAGTCAAAGTAATTTGCGTTTGTCTTGTTTAACGTGATGAACTGCCCGATAACACAAGCCTGATGGTATTTTCATTACAGAGCACAGAGCGGACTATTCTGACACATGTGAAGCACTTGGTCTGTAAATATAGTGTTGGTTCATGATCACAGATCAAGTATAGATGTGTTTCTAGGCTTTAATGCAGAGTTTACAGCCACCTGTACATTCTATAGCATGCTAGTTTCATTCAGAGTATGTATGGACACATACACAAGTGTATGCTTACAGCATAATTATATAGATGTAAGTAGCTCTGCATTTATTCTGCACGAGCCTATGTTCAAGTGGAAATTATATGACTTTAACCTGATTTGTCAGAACAGTTGAGAAATGCAGCGCCGTCAGCACAGCACACTGCTGTTGCGTGCATGGCAAGTCCTGCACTCAGGGTAAAGTAGGTCATCAGATTTGGGTAAAAGTGCAC
>OMLM01020748.1:0-16254 GCA_900302695.1 Helostoma temminkii | reverse complement strand
TGTAGGAAACTGTCCCATGACAGGAGCACATTATACAGTATGTGAGGATCAGCTGGAGGAGATGGTGTAGTCCCATAGGTGAGAAGAGAGAATAGCAGGTTTATTAGAGGGTCAGACACTGGAGGAAAAACACATGAACAGCCTGATGACTACAGGAATGAGTAAACAAGGGAAGAGAGCACTGAGCTCAGCATTAAGTGCTTTTGATGATTTCCAGAGTATCGATTTTAAAATTGTTGGTTCAGTGAGACTCATTGTGCATGAAACTGATGTCTGTAAACAAACTCATACTGTTTGTCTTTAATTTTACCCCCACAGATCCTCCCTCAGCGTCTCTCCTCCAGAAGACTCCCTCCTCTCCAGTCAGCTGCCACGCTACAGGTTTCTACCCTGACAGAGCCACAATGTTCTGGAGGAAAGATGGAGAGAAGCTTCATGAGGACGTGGACCATGGAGAGATCCTCCCCAACCATGATGGAACCTTCCAGATGAGTGTTGATCTGAACATTTCATCAGTCAAACCTGAAGAATGGAGGAGATGCGACTGTGTGTTTCAGCTCTCTGGTGTGAAGGACAACATCATCACTAAACTGAACAAAGCAGTGATCAGAACCAACTGGGGTAAGAATGGACATTGGGAATACACATCACTTTGTTTTAATGCTAAAGGTAGTTTTTGATCACAGATCTATGACAAAAAGTTAGTTTTGCTCCCCTCACTCCCTACGTGGCCCCTGAAGGTGAGACCAGCAAACGAAAAAGTAGGATAGGAAATTTAAATTATTGTTCAGTTAAATCTATTGTTTTTTAAATGCAGTTCCTCTTAATATGATCTTTACATACTTAAAGTGGATTCCTTAATCTAAGAGACACAATGTAAATACTTTTTTGCCTCCAGTTCATCCCTCAGAGTTTCCTGTTGGTGTTGTCATTGGAGTTGTTGTAGTACTGCTGCTGCTGGCAGTCTGCATCACTGGACTCTTCATCTGGAGAAAGAAGAAAAATGGTGAGAGACAAAGATTTTTCTTTATTTATGGGTGTACAGTATTCCAAAAGTATTATACTTTATTTATTGTGAAAGGACAAAATGTTTTCTTTTTTTCAAACTGTACATGTTCAGTAACTTTACTCCTGAACTGACACAAGTCCTTAGTGGATGGACTGAATATGTTGAGCTGCTCTTCTGACATTATTTGTGGGACGACTTCAAAATATTTAAATGTGTCTCTGTCTATTCATAATGACACACCACCTGGAGGGGACTCCATATTGTAAAAATGACACAAGATATAGAGAATAAGTACAGAATTAGCTTTATTATTGACAGATGTTATTTCAGGAGAGGGAACCACAATCAGGAGGAAGGGGGTGGAGCAGGAAATGCCCCTGGAGAGTCACGTTCGTCTAAGAGAAGAGACGTAGTTAACCCTTTAAAGCTCAGTCCAACAAATAATAGCCAAAACATCCTTTTTTTTTTAACTGGAGTGTGAATTGCACAGATTTTTGATGTATTACATTTGATACATCAAAAGTCTATGATAATTATTTAATCAAAAGACTTTTGTGTATTAAATATGATACAAATGCCATTATAGGATTAACTGGAGCTTGAATCAGCTAAATACTTTAATTTAATAGACAAGGTAAGAGATGCCAGACTACAAAAATGGAAGTAAGTCTCCCAGAAGTGATTGCAGGTGAGCTAAGGTGAGTGTGACATTGTCTCCAGAAGATGGCTGATAAACTGGGCAGAGTCTGAGGGTGTGAGTAAACATACCAGAATGAAAACTGTAACACAAGCACTGAATGTTGAGATGGTTAGTGGGATATCAGGTAAGTACAGCAACTGAAGGGGGAAGGCTCACTGTTTGAACTAGTAGTAACTGTTCCTGGTAACACACAGGCTCTTCAACTAAAGTCCATGATCCAATAATCAGAGTCAGTTCAGGATAATACACAGCCAGTAGTCAGAGCTGGTCCAGGGCCAAAACTTATATCAGAGCCAGATCACAGAGAGGTTATTAAGGTTATTCACAGAGAGGAGTCCAGGTAGTCAGGGCATAGAGGGAGAATCCGGAGAAGACAGAGACTGTGAGTCCAGGAAGGAAGAGGGAGATAGATCAGGCAGCGTATAACTCACAGTTCCAGAGGTTCAGGTGTAGATAAGGTTCGGGTCGTGCAGTAGTCAGATTTCAGGTGGTCAATCAGAGTGTAGAGCAGGATGGCAGCTATCAGGGATCAGTAGTAGTACTATCTGGCAGGGAAGGAGATGGGGAGACCTGCTTATAAGAGAGACAGGACATGTGCAAGCGATCAGGATGATTAGTGGATAATAAGCAGGAAACTGACCATATATAGGAGATGAGGGACAGACAGGCAGGAGGAACCAGAGACCGTGACACATAAGTGTAATTACTTTAGATAAATTTTAATATGTAAGTCTGTCATCTCTCATCTGTATTTCAGGTTTCAGACCTGCAAACAGTAAGTTTTCTCTTGTGAAATTTACAAGTTGTTGTTTTAAGTTGCTGCTGATGTAAATTTCATGTCCAGTCATGTGGGATTCAATAATTTCACATAATGTTCTGCTTCTAGCTTCAGATTCTTTATCACTCAGACAAACTTCAGCTCATATGTGATCATAGTAAGTATTATTGCAACTACTGAACAGCACAATTTAATACTGTATGTAGACATTATTCGATTAGAAGTGTAAATAAAATTAAATTATTTTTTTACACTGTGTCCTGACAGGTTTCCAATAAAGATTTGCAGAGGACCCCAGTTAAGTTAATGTGACATTAAAACTGCTTTTAAAGTGAAGGGGCAAGGCCAAACGGGTGAGGATCTGTGGCAGGAACATGACTCATCCCTGTTTTCAACTGGATCTGTCATCGGTGCGACTGCCGCAGCAAATAGCTGCCACTCTACCATAGGGTAGGAGAGGACCTTAGATCTATGGAAGTTGGGGAAAAAGCCAGACACACAACGCTCCGCTTCCACTCTCTCTCTGTGTGGAAAAAGATGCTTTGGAGAGTTGCTGCAGACATTTTTAAGAACTAACCAGAGGGTAAAGACATGAAGACTGAAAACAGAACAATGTGCAGGCTCAGGTCAAGTATGTTAACTTATATTATCAGACACAAGGTGCTATTTTTGATGGTAATTATTAGTAGATCCAGTCATGGGAGATACAGTCATACAGTACTTATAGTCTAGTTGTCATTTCTTGCACATATTTTTGTGAACTAAAGCACATTAAGTGTCTTAAAAACACATGAATTATATTTTTATTTCAGGTTACCTTTCCTATAGAACAGGTCTATACTTTGTTCTTTTATCAAACCAACAGTTTTATGTTATTTATCTTATCTCTGTCTCTACATAGTCCCATTCTGCTCTCTGTATCCCACATGATTTCCGCTTTAATGCTCACTACCAAAAGCAGAAAGAGAGCGCTCATCATCGGTGCCCGACTCAATGTATCTTGTGCATCACTGTTACTGGTGTACCAGAAATTAGGCAACTGAGAAAGGTTCTGTCATAGAAAAGTGCAATTAAATTTGTACATTTTTATGTAGTTAATTCGTTGTTATTAATGCGATAAAGTCCTTTCCCTTATATGTCTGATGTAAAGTCTTGTGTAGCCAACATGTCATAAAATGTAATTCAGAGTTTTAGTGGTTACTTGTAAAGCAGTTAATGACTTTAGCCCCGGGGTTCAGTGAATCACTGAACTGTACACAATCAAACTGTGAGGCATGTTTGTCTTGTCTGTTAATATTTTGAGCTAAACTTCAAACTGTTGCTTGTTGTTGTTTGTGTGTGTGTGTTAATACAGGTACTGTGTGTTTTATGTCTATGGGTGTAAATATTCTCCATCATCCAGGTCATGGTTTTTTTCATATGTGTTATTTGATGAGAACTGAACTAGATTTAAGCTTAAAACTTCAATAACTAATATTTTACACAAGACGTTAAGTGTAAATGTGACCAGTGCAGGTGGGTGTGTATGTGGATGGGAAAAGTTCTAAGCTAAATGGGAGGAGTCATACAGTAACCTCTGAACTGTAAGCAGTTAATGACAAACTTACAGAAAGAAAGACACCTGAAATTAGTTAGTGTCCCTTTTCATGTTTATCTTTATTACCTTTTGGATAAGAACCAATTAAGATGTGTTTTTATTTATTTTTTGAGTTCAAGGTCATTTCATTTATTGTTGAGGTTCAAGACAGTTTAATATGATGTAAAAAATAAACTAAATTAGGTGCTTTCATGGATTATGCATTTTATAGGAGAACCCTGTTTAACATATAGCTGTTCTACGTCCATATGTCCTTGTTTAATTTGTCACTTAATGTCTTATTTTTTACAGTTGTAAACCTGTGTTAACCACTGAAGTTTTAGTTTCCATCATGTCTATCAAGACTCATATTCTATTCTATGTTTGTGTCAGATGTAATGAAATTGTAATGAAAGTGTTTCTGAAATGCAGCAATGACACAACAATGGGACATGCATGAGTACACAGTGACCTTTGACCTTTTAACACTAAAATCTAATCTGTTCATTCTTCAAGTGGACATTTGCACCAAATTGAAGAAATTCCTTCAAGGAGTTCCTGAGATATCTTGTTTACAAAGTTCAACAAAGGTGTTTGATTTGTTTCAGACCAGAAATGTACACTTCAGGGTTAGTAGTATTTTACAGTTATACAATACTGTATATCAACAATTTCTTGATCTTCACATTAACACAGTGAGAATATTTTAGCTGTTTTTGAATCATGTTGGTCCACACTGCTGCAGTGTTAAATGCTAATGTAGCACAAGTGTCTAAATTTCCCAGTAAATTTTCCCCAACATGTGATTCAGATGAATGTATTCATTTATTACTTTGTTTGCTGTGTAGTTACATCATATTTCATGAATGTTAAACATGATGCAGTGTCTTTCACAAAACACTGTCTGAGTTTCTATTCATAACAAATTGTAATTTGAACAAAATATAAATGTAATTTTTTCAAAACAAGTCAACAATGTGTCTTTGATTTAGGTTTTTAAATTGACAGAACTATGGTTCTACAGAACTTTACATTTTCTCTTTTCTGTTGGTTTGGCTCTGTCAGTGTTGAAGAACATGGTTAAAGTTACTTTGTAAATCCCTGGAAATCCTTTAAGCAGCTTGTCTGACCTCCATAAAGCAACTGCTGAATAAAACACATGAAGTTTTGAATCTTCTACATAAATTTTATTGAATAACATCAGGGCCTAATGTTACAAAATAAAGTTTATACCAAATCCTTTACTTTCTGTACTTTACTTCTTTTGTAGGTACATTGGTAAATAGTATGTGGTAGTGGAAGGATATTGAATACAACAGTGGTCTTCATCTGGTCACTTTAAGTTTTTCCTAGATGAGGTCCAGACTGATTTTTCAGCAACAAAAAGGTTTTTATTTATTTATTTGTTTGTTTGTTTTACATATTATGTTGGTACATTTTATAGTCATAAATATATGTGCTCATCTCTGAACACTTCATAAAGTTCAGAATTTTGAATATTTCACTTGTTTCTCTCACTCTCTGAATGGCTGTTTGTGTTTAACAGTCACAGACAGCAGAAACTGCTTCTGCTACACTGTCCTGTAGACAAGGTGTCAGATTCCAGGCTAAACATCTTCTGGTGTAAGTGAGATCTGATTTCCCATTTCTTTAATATGAAAACCAGTTACCACTGCAAATGAGAAAGGGAGGTTGTAGCTTGCTGTCTGCCTTGGTATGGTACATATTCTGTTTATGTTTCAAAATCTTTTGGATTGTTATTGAACTGGAAACACATCTTCCAAACTTTAATGAAGTCAACCATAACTGGTTGCAGCTGTTGTTGTGTTGCTGTGGGGTGGTTTTAGTAGGTAAACGACTTGCAAAAACCTACAAAGAAAAAGCTGATAATGGCTCATCATGTTCTGCTTTATTCCAACTCAAAACTGTGTGTGAAGTGTAAACAGTAGGACTACTCATGCTTCTGCTTATATACTCCCTTAACAGCACTTTTTTTGTTCTGGGACTATGGATTTTTCCACAACCAGACCATAATCTAATATCTTCTGCACAAGGACAGGACGAACAATAAATGGTAGTAGTAGTACTGGCAAGAATTTAACTACTTTCTTTAGATAATTAAATTGTTTAGTACCATTTCAGTAGTACTATTCTAGTAGTACTATTGTGTACTTTAGTATACTTAAGTATACTTTAACTCAAATTTGTCAAAATGTGGAGTGAACAGGGTGATTAGAAGTAAAGCACCACCTGTTTTATGCCCATGTGAAGTGACCCTGACTGACACAAAGTCCTACAGACCTCATGTTTGCAGGATTAGACATCATCTATACTTAAATCCTTTACTTTTGATGTTACATTATTAGTCACTGTAATAATCTGCAGTCTTCTATAATGAAAACACAAATTCTCTCTATGCCTTAAGAGTGTGCCTTGTGTGACTTGGGAGTGTGCCAATTCTAATTCTGTTCATTTTTTCTTTTTATTCCTGATATATTAGTTTATTAATTTTTATATTAATCAAATAGAACATGAATTTGGCATGTAGACTATAAAAACTATTTGAATATGTTGATACAAAAATCATCAATAACTCAGTGACCTAAGATGATGATGTGTCATATTACCTGAAAGCTGTGTTTCTTTTACAGAGAAACACTCCTTATTATTTCTTGCTGTGGTCCTGTGTTAAATAGCTGCTACTAACTAACTGCAATCTCTTTTGGGTTAAATCTCTGTTTCTGTTTCGGGAGTTCACATTCTACAGGAGATCTCCTGTGACTGGGGTGATTACATTAAAATTTATTGGATTAGATCACCATGGTTATGACGGAGAAGACTCCACATCTTTGGACCTGAAGACACTGACATATGTTTCCACAGAAACGGCTGCCACAATTAAAACCAAACGGATGAGAGTTAATTCTGAAATACATGACACAATACACATACTGATGTTTATAAGACTGACTAACAGAACAGGGAGAAGATAGTTTAAAGGTCTCAACACACAGCACACCTTGGCAGGATTACAGGACATTACAGACATAATGTAGAAGAAAGTGACTGAAGTACAGTACATCTCATCACATGTTGTGAAGACCGAACAAAGTGCTCCATCCACATCTCAGCTTTAGTGATTAGGAGAAGGTTTAGATTTTTTCGAGTGGCCCTTAGCTGAATGATTACAGCTGATTAATAGTTCTGCGGCCTCGCGCGCTGGTGCTTCAACAGGAACGAAAAAGCGAATGTGAACATTTCAATGGGAACAAAAAGAAAAATATGCACAAAAACAAAAAGAATGCAAAGTTCAACAAGTGTGGGCTTTGACAACAAAGAGTTCGTGGTTGATGGGTATCTCCGTCAGTGGACGGACCAAAGGGCCGAGCTGGAGAGAAAGAAGAAACGGCAGGTCCGTTACGTTTACCTGGCGTGACGTAATCAGGGTCTCGTCGCGTCTTGTCCAATCATAGGGTGATAGTCCCGCCCCCCCTGAGGGGTGGCGTGTCCATCAGTTCCTAATCACTTTGATCAACCCTTGTAGGCCAACAGTGCAGTTGTAGGAGCCAGATGGGCTGATACATTTAGGTGATACAGTTAGTGCTATTCACAAACTGAACATTAGGTGTCACTGTTAATTGTAGTAGCTTTGGTTTATAGGTACTGTGGTCGACCTGGAAGTGCAAAAGTGTCGTCCTGCTTAAATATGCAAAACCTTCCCTGAAAAAGACATCTGGATGAGAGCATCTGCTGCTCCACAATCAGGATATATCTTTAAGCACTGATGGAGCTTTTCCACATGTGCAGGCTGCCCATTCCAGAAGCCCCAATGCTTCCCCATACCACCAGAGATGCAGGCTTTTCATCTGAGTGCTGATAAGAATCTCTCTCCTCTTTAGCCTGGAGAACATCTGTGGTTTCCAAACAGAATGTCAAATTTTTATTTGTCTGACAGAACATTTTACCATAGACCATTTTAGAAGAGCTTTGTACCAGAAAAGACGCCAGCATTTCTGAATCATGTTCATGTTCAGCTTCATGTTCAGCTTTACCTTGCAGAACAGTTAAATGTGTTCACATATAGTGATTTTTCTAGGTATTCCTGAGATCATGCAGAGATGTCCATCACATAATCATATCTGTTTTGGATGCAGTGCCGTCTCAGGACCTTTTTGGTGTTATCCCTTGAGATTTCTCCAGATTCTTTCAAACTTTGAATGATATTATTACTCTATATGATGTTATATTAAAGCTCTCTTTTAAATTTGGGAACATTATTCTAAAATTGGTTGACAATTTGTTGACATGGCAAATTTTTTCAGTGTCATCCTCCATCAAACTTACCTGTTTGGGTCCCCTAAAAAGTGTGAAGGTATCTATCACATCTGCCCAGTTACCGACACAAATCCTTTAGAGCAAAAGCGCCCTTTCCTCAAACCATAACCATGCATCGTACAACAGTAACGTTAACGTAACAGTGTAATACAAGAGAGTTCAATTACAAGTGCACAGCATATTCTGTGAAAAGCAGAAAGGCTTTTGAGAACAGATAGTGATGAGCCTTACGAACGACCTGCACTGTGCATTCTATTAAATTAAATAGGAAAATAAGGCTTTAAGCAAAGCAAGTCCAGTGACATCTGGTGGGTAGACAAAATAATAACAACCCTTGAAGACGAGCCGAAGTGCCACACCACATCACATCACTGATTTTAACAGCTTTTGTCATATATGTGTGATGACAGCTCAATAAGCCGACATGTTGTTGTTTTGTAACGGTTTTGTTCAGAGTGCTTCATTAAAAGAACAATGTGCAACATGTGACTGAAAATTTAATATGTCCAGGAACCAAAGAATTCAATGTCACCAGCAAATATTATTAAATGTGCTCTGTTAGTGTAGCTAAGATCCAGTCTCACTATAGACTTGATTGACGTGTGTGTTGCATTTCATATAAGCTGTGAGCCGTTAGCTAAAGTCAACATTTTGTTTTCCATTGATGCTGATTTATTTGTAGGTGCTTTACTCCTCCTACTCAGCAGTGACTATAATCTACAGACGTCACCGTAAAATATCCCTGATTCTCGGTGTTAATGCTTAGCTTAGTTCTGCTTTGTGTCAGCACAGTTAGATTGTTTTTCTTGTCTGTATTGCCTAAATCAAATAAGAGACGTAGGCTATGTTATCTAAACAGTGGATTTGGTGGAGGCGCACAGACATGAGCGCATCAATGACGTTTACAAACAGTGCGGGTGTCAAAGATCAGCTTTTAATGTGAAAGTAGCAAGCTACAACAAACTAACAATGAAAAACACATTTACGTTTATTTATGCAAACACACACTTAAAAGTGTTTTTCATTGTTAGTTTGTTGTATTTAAAAAGGAAACATTTTTGCATTATCTAATCTACCATTTCAGAATGGATTTGAACTGTAGTGAAGGTACACAGATTATTTTGCACATCTCACGTTTGTTTCTTTATTATATTATATTTGGTGTTGCTTTAACTTCATTCCGTATTAAATTTTAAGTGTCATGATTTAGTGTTTATGGAATGTATTCTAATCTAATCTAACAAATGTTTACTTACTTCATCCACTGGAATCTCAAGCCTCCCAGAGTGTATGGGTGTTGTGGTGTTTGATGACATTGCAGCATTTTACTGTGACAGTAACAAAAGGGTGGAGATAAAACATAGTGTCTGAAAAGAAAAGTACTCGATGACTATCAGCTGTGGTACTGGACAACTAAAGAGTTTTACAAGAATCTGCATGAGCTCTACAAAGCCAGACTTTTTAGTGTCATGAAGAACTTCAACCAAACTGGAGGTTTGTTCTATGTCACATATCAGGCTATATATCAGATATATATCTATATCAGGCTTAACAACTTTAAAAACTTAAATGCTACATTTCAAATAATACCACAACAGCACTGTAGATGAGGTTTATAAGATGAGACTGTTAAGATGCACTCACATTTAGTAAGGAACATTTGTTCTTAGTGTCACTCTTGGTGGTAAGGAGGTAAGTACTGCTATGAAACTCAATTCAACTTCAATTTTTTGTTTTGATGAGAATCTTTGCAGAAAAAGAGTCTTGCACAAATATGTGTGTATGTGGAAGAGTAATAGCTCCTAGACTTTCCTTCCTGGCTCACTGACAAAACTTTTTGAGATTTTTTAACTTTCAAGTACCCCTCACAGTACTCCAAAGTACCTATTGGGGTACTAGTATCCCCTTTTTAAAAACACTGTTATATGTAATACTTTAAATTTCTACTAAACTTTGTAAAGTTGCTGTAAAGTCCACATACGCCAGATGTCAAACAGTGTGTTTGTCAAACAGGAAAGGGATGCTAATGAAGCGCGTGTAGACTTCATGATTGGATTTACCCTAAGTGGCTGAGATATTTTTGAGTGATGGGAATAGCTCTCTGCTGACAAAAGGTAGAGTTACATAGCATAACTGTGTTCATAGTTACAGTCTTTATTCATAATCATTTTTTGGCCTTTTATCACTTTGTTGCTGTAAGATCTTACTTTTGACATTTTTGGGTCAACAGTACTGGACAAAGTAGTGATCAGGACCAACTGGGGTAAGACTGGGATTAGATGTAATACTTATTGATAAATATTTAAAGATCACACAAGGTTTACATTAGAGTCAGTGATTCATAAAATGGAAGGATGGCCCCCATAGAGGAAGCCTGGAGTCGACAGCAAACATCACAGAGTGCTTCACAAAAAAAAACAAAAAAACAAGACATTTAATGAAGGGTCTTGAGCCCCTGGATTCCACAGTGGAGCCGCAATTTCAAAAGCACAGTCATACTGGTGTGAGGAACAGCCCACAGAGCCCCCACATACTTTCATGTTACTTCTACTCCATTACAAATTAAGGGAAAATATTATACTACCATTATTTTACAGCATTAATTACTTGCTTTCTGCAGGTTTAGATAAAAAATGAATAATTATTATTAGATAACAGCTAATAAATGCTGATGTATCATTTATGGATTAACTCCCTGTCACTAGGTGGTTAAAAGACACAGAGAGACAGAGCTGTCTGCGTAAGGTAGGTGGGTTTTGTTTGACTCTTTCTGGAACCGGCAAAACTTTTGTTTTTGTGGACTGTGACTTAAAACTTGAAACCTGTTTGTCTTTTGGAAATTATTATTTACCTGTTATACACCTGATCCCTCATCTTAACATGAGCGGGCTCTGTGATTGCCTATCTACTGTTTCCTTTTCTCTTCCCCGTCACTGCACACTTCACCCTGATCTGCTCTGCTGCAGTCAAGAAGGCATTTCAAAGGATAATAAGAACTGCTGAGAAAATCATTCACCCTGGACATGAACTGTTTGCCCTCCTGCCCTCTGGGAGGAGATACAGGAGCCTGAAAAAGAGATTTAATAACCGCTTTTATCCATGGTCATCCAAACTGTGAACACTGCTAATTAATTTAAATCAATTTAATAATTGTACAGTATTTTTACTTTCAGTATCTTAATATATTTATTCAGAAATTATTTATTGTTTGGATAGTTGTGCTGATGTGGTGATTGTGCCCTGAGAATGGATTTTTTTAAAATTTTGCATGATAAGACATGGCACATCTGATTTTGTTGTGCTCATGTACAGTGACGATAAAGCATCCATTCATCCATCCACAGACTGCACATGCTTTTTACCTGGAAACCTGGTTTCTGCCTTTACACACGTGTTCAGTTCCTGACCCCTGCATTCATTCACCAGTCTTATTTCCTAATTACTGCATTGGCCTGCTTGACATCCACCTTTGGTTTTATAATGAATCAGTTAAGACTTTGCCACCGTGTATCTGGCTGTATTCTGGGTCTAAATCAAAAATACCATCTGTGACACAAACACTGAAAAACAACAACTGATGACAAAAGCAGTGTGAGAATGGAAATGGAAAACCCTAAAACATTATTATAAATCTGAGTTTTTAACTTTGTTCCAGAATAATTCCAGTTTACATCTTTTGGTTATTTTCATAGTTCAGTTATAAAAACATTTTACTCATGAAAGCCATCTGGTCGGCGCTATAGAGCCCCTAACGCCTGGACAACCAGGCACAAGAACAGTTTCTTCCCCCAGGCAATCCACCTTATGAAATGTTCAGTAAATCACTGACCTGTGCAAAATAAAACTGTGGGGCCTGTTAGTTCTTCTGGAGCTGCTTTTGAAATGGTATGATATGTAATAGGGATGTGTGATAGAAAAGTGTAATTTAGCCATACTAATGAACTATTAGTGCAGTCATGTATGACAACATAGCACAACAGCGACACAGGCTTAATGTCTGAGAACCACAGCAGTGTCTCAGCCTCAGATGATGATTGATAGCTGATAGATTCTTTCAGTAATAATCAACAATACTTACTTTTAACAATAACTTACAGCTACTTACAGCTAAGTACAGCAACTCACATATGTAATCATACCATATATTTTCAGTAACAATGAAAGATAAATCATCATTTGGCTCTCTACTACCTTACCATATATGGCGATTCAAGGTTAGTCAGAGGTATGAGAATTACATTGTTTTTTTTGTTGGTGTTGTTGTTGTTGTTGTTGTTGTTGTTGTTTTGCTTGTTTTCCAATAACTTCTCTGATATAAACTCCCTTTATTAGCAATGATGCAGATTCTATGTGCTGACCTACTTTATAACATCTGGGCCATCTGTGAATTCCTCACACTTGGATTCAGCCAAATCCTCCCACCTCCCTCTGAGATGACATCAGCTGAACCATTCACCAGTCATAAGACGTCTTTATTAAAACAATATGAAAAGCATATTTTTGTTTCTGCCATTGTCTCACATTTCATCAACAAGTAAGCTGATGTTTTAAGTCTTAAAACTCTTTATTTCGTTTTACTTAAGCTCTGCTTCTGTGCCAATCTTTAATATGCTTCTTCTTTAGTTTCATTTTTACTCCAGTTTTATAACACTACTACTGTCACAGTCTCTGGTCTCCCTTCCTAGTTTGGTCTGCTTCCAATTCCCTCTCTCTCTCTGCTCATTGTCCACCTAATTACCCTGATTCTGCTCATCTGTCTTTTTTCCTTTATAAGCAGGTCTGTTATAATAATTGCACAGTTTCCTAAAAGAAACTTTCTGACACTTCTTGAATTGAACCCATAGTATTGACCCTGCCTGACCTGAACCTTTTCTTGAGGCTGAAACTTGCCTGGAACCTGAACCTCCCTTCTACAGAAACTGTGAGTCTGGTTCAGTTTATGGTGACCTGTTTATAGATGAATTTTTGATTGTGGATATTTGGACTTATGTACTGACTCATCTTTTGGTCCTTGAACCTTGTGACTAATGATTCTGCCCTCTCCCTCACTCTGGACCTGTTTGCCTTGATATACTGTACCTTATTCCTTCCCTTAGCTCCTGCCATCCCTGGCCACCCTTCTTGATTCATATTGTGATAGTGTTCATGTCTCATCTTAAGTCAGAGCTCCAGACCATGCCCAAAAGCTAAAGCCTGAGCACTTGGTGTCATTTTGGAGCTACACCCAGAAGGACCACGCAGCTCATCTTTGAGGTGTCACAACCTTCAATCCTGATGTGACTCTCCAGCCTTGCCTTGCCCCGTCTTCTCAGAAAAAACACTGTGCTGGACCATCCTCTTGTGTAGCAGCTGTTTAGTTTTAGGATGCAGCAAAACTAATAATGTGACTTAACATTTGTTTTAGAATGAAATGTCTACACATCTAATACATATATTGATTTCCAGAGGATAAAAAAAAAATGCTGATTCAATCAGATAAATTTTCCATGAAATGTATGTTTTTTTTATTTAACCCCCACAGAACATCATAATCAGTCATATGATCACACAAATCATAATTCTTATATATCAATAACAATGTAATTGCTACATCATATAAACATAAGGGTGGAAAACAAATTCTGACTTCTCTGTACTGGAATATTAAAGGAAATTGCTTCTATTGTTCAGTTGCCAGAAATTAATCTTCAAATGCTTTTTAACCATTTAACTTCTGCTCCACAAACTTAAAATCTAATGTGCATTAACTAAATGCACTCTGCTTTTTTCCATACTACATCACCAAACCCTCGGTAGCGACAAAGTGTTAATGTTCTGCTTTGGTTCCAGTTTCTCCAGCAGTTTCCTGTTTCAGGATCGCTGCTCTTGACAGTCTCCAACACTGGACTCTTCATCACTTACTCCACTTTTGAATAGAACAGGTTGCACTGAATATAGATGAAATATTTTATTTTGTTTAGTTGTAGTTTCTTTCCTTGTAACAATAATCAGTTTTATAGTGAAAACTATTGCATAAGCTTGAATGTTTGCTTTTAAAATCAAATTTTAAAAAAAATTTAAATGAGTTGATGCAACAATTGTAAACATCTAAACTTTTCTCATCAGACGCACTAAAATTGTGCTGAGTTGAGGTCATTGCCTCCTGTCATGTGTTGAACTTTTGCAAGACACCAAACCCTATGTTGCGCCCAGTGGGTCAGGCGCCTTGCATTGCAGTTCTGCTCTGTCATGAGTGTGTGATTGTGTGCGTGGATGAATGAGAAGCAGTGTAAAACTGCTTTAAGTAACAAAAAGGTAAGTGCTAAGAATTTATTATATGATGCTGAGAATGAGAACACAAAACAAATATCGTGAGTTGAAGAAAGACAAGTGTCTTGTATTATTATGATTATCTTATTGACTTCCATCGCATTTATTATAGATTTTGACACTCAGGTTTATCAAACCCTAACCCAGTTTGAACTCGGTTCACTTCACCAGTCTAACAGTGACAACCGTTCACACCTGCTGGTAATTTAGAGTTGGTAACAAAGTGTTTATTCATGTAGTTGTAGATTATTGTGAGAAGATAACGGAAGCAAGATCTGCAAAGAACCAATGCTCCTGATATTTGGTGGCATGGAAGTAGAAACGAACAAGAACAGAGCTGCAACATTTCTCCAGTCCAAAATCTATAAGTGATCAGATGCTAGTTCAAATATAACTTCATGGGGATTTATTTGATAACTGTAATAAAACACTGAGATGGATGTTAAGATGTATTTTGCTATTACTCATAGTTGGAACCCTGCATACCAATACATGCTTGGCTTTAAATCTACTTTTTGAGCTTAGTCTTTGTTTGACATAACTGTCCCAACAGTTCAACACCACAAATGAAAAGTACTTCAAGACACAGAATTGAATAGAAACACAAAGAACTTCTCTGCTGACTTCAATCATTTTGTTCAGTTCATCTAAAATATTTGACTATTTTTTTTAAAGCCACATTACTGTTCACCTGAACTTCAGTACATACACTGAGTGAACATCTCACTGTCCAACCTTCATCGATGTTGTTCAGTGCTCTTTTAAGAACTTGTTATTAAACTAAAGTTCCACTAGGAGGATCAAACAAGCGCTGACTATCAACAAGAAACTAACCCTTGATTACAAACAGGTTCAACTTTTTTGTTGTTGTTGTTGTTGTCGGCACAGTCATCAGAAGCAGTTACTGAGCTTAAATTAGGCCATATAAGAACTAAAACGGCATGTCAGTAGAACTACTAGAGGCTAATTGTATATTCTGTTATATTTGCTGTCGGGAATTAAAAGTGTCTGTGGAGCAGAGACCGTCGCTCTGTGTTCCTCAGGTGGAGAGAATGAGCCAACTCCAGCTGAACCAACTCAGTCCTTCGCCAAACCTTTTTATGAAAACATGATTAAACCGACATTTTTGTTGTTTCTCTTCTGTCACATTTCATCACCAGGTAAGATCATATTTTTTTATTTTTATACTTGTTACTTCACTTTCTACTCGGCTCTGCATTTTGCTCCTATGTCACATTATCTCGCAAGTTACTTTTTTTCTCAACTTTATTCCGAATTATATCCTATTGATTATATTACAGCCTATTGAATATGTCGCTAATATTGACAGGTGTCACGATGTGTTTATTCCCTATTTGTCCCACAGTGAAACACTCTCTGAAGTATTTACTCACTTCACACAGTGGAATCACAAGAGTTTATGGGTGTTTTCGTGATCGATGACAGTCAGACAGTTCACTGCGACAGCAGCAGAAAGCTGGAAGTTAAACACGATGCGTGGAAAAAACTGTTCGATCACTATGGGCTGTGGAAGCTGGTCACTCAGC
>OMLM01020746.1:71549-87212 GCA_900302695.1 Helostoma temminkii | reverse complement strand
CGCACACACACACACACACACACACACACACACACACACACTGTAAACACTGTACTGCCTATTTCAAACACAGTGTGGTGCTAAAGGACTGGACAGGGAGCTGGAAATCAGAAGCTCCTCAATCCAGCAAATAGATTTTAAAACCTTGCAAAAACAAAAACTTATGACCAACATATACCATACCTGCCTGTAAATTTGGACCAATGTCCATTAATAGTTATGTCTGACAGTCAAGTTTGACAGGACTCATTTATTCTCAGTTGAATGGCTTAACTAAACAAGGGATTCAGCAGAAGGCTGAAGACTTTCTCTAACTTCTTTAGCTGCTGGCTCTCGTTGAAAATGGAATGAAGCCAATTTCATTATGATCCACAAGCTTATTACATTTGGCTAATCAGAGACTTGCCTAGACTTGAGCTTGTTAACTCATTACAGTTCCGAGGTGGCCCGAGGATGGGAAGAGGCACTACCTGTGCTCACTGATGACTGTAAAATGGGGAATGAAAATAATTAAGAGTTAAGGATGATTCACTGAAGAATTAATGCGCCGACTTTGAATTAACCTTTGCGATTCTGCAGTAGCTGAGCCATTATGTGACCCACAGTGCATTACTATGCCTTGGGCTATACTGCTCCTGGAAGAGGTGAGTCAGCTGAAGTAATGGCTGTTTAACTGGTCAAACCTTGTATATGTGTGTTTGTGGTTAAACAGACGAAGAGAAAGAAAATTAATGCAGCTGACATTTTTAGATAATGCTTTGTTTACAGGTTTTTTTTTTCCTGAGTGATTTCCTCCTGGGGCTGTGTTGAAAGTAGTTTTTAATTAAAATGCGAAATCTAAAAGTAGTGGCAGTGAAACAATGGTTGTGCAGTCTTCCACGTGCATGCACAGCGAAACTATCATGGTGTCAGTGATTGCACTTGCTGCATAATATTTCAGCTTAGGTAGAACACAGATTATTAACGTGACTACATTATAGGGTTTTAATCTCTCTGCTTTAACTGTGCAGCTTCAGAGATAGTAATTTACTTAATATTCAGTAAATGAGAAAACAAACAAAAAAACGTTTAGAGCAGATCGATCACGATGGAGTGTTAAAGGGCGGCTTTTCCATCCTCATGCTGTATGTTGTGTGTGTGTTCATCAGCAAGGTGATAGTGCCCAAAGGTTACGCTGCACTGACCTTTATTGTGCTATTGTCACACGTGCTGGCACATGATCACATGATGGCCACTGATTTGTAAAACCACATCATTACATGAAAGGTCATATATTTGATTTCTACATACGTCAATATGGCCGTCAATAGCCACATGTGCTGTAAAACCGCTGATTTCACAAGTCTGTATTTTTAGGTCTTTCTCATGGCTGCACAGAAATGTGTTCTTATTATCATATGCACATGTTCACCTCTGTGTTTTCTCTCCTTCACTGCAAGACATGGCCTCACCTTCTCCCCTGACATACCCATTAACTATAACCATGAAGACAAAGGGCGCACCAATTATTTACAGCAGATATGATCCATAAATGTCATGCTTAACTTCACTTCACAACTTACCTTTGACATGTAAGGTCGCGCTCTAGGAAGTTATTATAAAAGGGAATAAGTGAAGCAGCCCTGCCAATCTGCGCCAAGCATCTTGACCTCCAAAGCTGAAGTTGTTGGAGAGCAGTGATTCAAAAACAGTTTGGCTGCATGAAGCCTAAACAAACACTAATGCAGTTGTATCCAGTTGTTACATGTTCACCCTAGAGAGCTGTCTTTGCACTTTGAACGTGCATGGAAGGAATATTGATGTAGAAGCGTGGTCTGGTTGAGCTATAGGATGTGGCTACATACAGCTATGTTTCTGTCTATAGGTAAACACGTGTAAAGGAGGGATTATGTATTTACAAATCAGGTCAGAACAGATGTCAGAAAACAGGTAAATTATTTAAAATCATTTCAATGCATTAGATGTAACTGAATCCAAAACAAGCCGTAAAATATTTATGCCATTGGAAGTTTCAATTCCAGCATAACAGCACACAGAATTCAGTATAAACATAAACATCAACATCATTAGTTTGTTTTTAAGCCTTTATGTTTTATTTTAAAGGTCCTCTATTATGTAAAACCCATTTTTAGTATTTATACATTTATATAGCTCCTTGGTTTATCTAGACATACACCCAGTAGGTTAGCAGTGGACCCCCTGCTTTTTTTACATGTTACTGTTTGTTAGAATCTAGTCCCACAAAGGTGCAGTGTGGATTTTCCCCCTTGTTGATGTAATCTTGGGGAAATGTCACAGGTGGTTGAGGTGGATACTGCATCCATATGCTGAGTTTTGGTGTTCCTGGCAGTTAGTAGACAAAATCTGTAACGTCCTTTTTGACTAAAACACAACGTGTGATTTCCCTGAATTGGAGAAACATGTCAGGAAACAGGAGAGGAGGGGGAAGCGCAGCTCAAAACCAGTTGTTCCAGAGACAGACTCTGACCGCAAAAAAGGATCTGCACAGTTTTTCTGCATGAGAATTTACACAATGACACATTCTGGGGGTGCCAGGGACCTGCTTTTTAACCCCCAAAATGGGTCCTTTAATTATGTTGACAGAAAACATGAAGACAAAGGCAGATGTGATATTCAACAATAGGGACACTGCGGTTACATGGAATGTTAGAAACCATTTGGCAAAATGACTCAGCAACAACAATGTCTGATTTGAATAAATATAAACAAACAAACCAGACCAAACAGCTGTAGCTGAAGAAAATTGTGTTTTGAACTGAGCAAAAGTGTGTTTTATTCCTTTTACATTCACTTTTAATTAGTAAGATGAAGATTATGTTGTTTCCCTTGTCAAAACTTGCTCATTCTAGCTTTAATTTTATGTGTCTTTAAAATGCTTCATTTTAGCATTTGTTGTTTCATTTGTTACCACTTGTCAATTTTTGAAAACAATTTTTAGACTTTGTTAACTGTTGTTTGTTTATTTCCTATGTGGCTTAGCCTTTATTTCCCTCATGGATGGATTACAAAACAAGCCTCCCGAGCACCAGTTCATGGGCCTAAGACACGAGGAGCCCCCTGAGCCAGACCCTCTGCATCAAAGTGACAGCTCTACATAAAAACATGCAAATGACCATAGAGATGTAAACTATCCCAAAGAGACAAGAAATGACCGCAAAGAGACACAAAATGACGGAAAGATATTTCAGGTCAGAGTTCCTGTGGGGGCATAATCCATCCCTACACTTGTAAACAAATTAATTCATATTTCTAGCTGTCAAGCAGCTCTCAGCAGGGATTGATTGTAATATTGAGAATCTGCTACTGCTTACTGTAGGATGCTCTGGATCAATACGCGTCTGCTATGAATAGAGAGAAGCAGTGGCAGCAACAGTAATGTAAAGTCTGTGTTAATTTATTACTGTGTGATAAGTTCTTTTTTTTTACAGGTATTTATCTCTCTATCTATACACAGTGCTATGCTTAAAGCAATGCAAAAGTCGAAGTTGAAGCGAAGCCAGATGATCTGTGTTAAGGTGTACAAATGTTTTTATAAAGCGAATTTCCACACCTTATAACTGTCCATCTCATAGCAAAAACAATCTCTACAGCCATTAATGTAAATTGTGTAAGCAAACACAACTGCTTTTCCATAAATGTGCAGAGAAATATGAAATCATGCGTGAAATGTGAGAGTTCCAATCCAGAAAATGACTGTGTCTTCAGCTGAAGCGTGGGGGGATGGATATAAAACAGGCAACTACTTTGACATGCATAAAGGTCGATAAGTCAATAAGACATCTTGTCTATGATTTATTGCTTGTTCTAAACATTAAGCCTGGCAAAGCACTGTACTCTATGTAGTGTGCTCAGAAGTTCTGTTTGTTTTACTGTAAAACTACAAGTCATTGCATATTTAGCGAGTGTACAGCACATCGTGTTCTGCAGCTTGTTTCTCCAACAGCTCCTGCAGAAACATACTGTTCCCATGTTGAGTTTTAAGTGTACTTTCAAAGCAAATATGACCCAGTGACATTTTCCTGTGCAAACAACCTGTCAGAGAAAAAGACATGATACCTCACGCCCAGGATCCATATTTACCTGGAAGGAAAACTCACCCCACAGACTCTTGAACCTGTCAGAATGAAGAAATAAAAACAGTTTGTATGTGGTTGTTTATGATGAAGAAGAAAAATGGAATATATCCACAATGATGATGGATAAAATTTACTTGGAAATATTATATTTATATTCTTTGGGAAGGGATTTTAATGAGTAGTTTTTTTAATAAATCATAATTTCATTTAGTTAAAATACCATGGTAATTAGTGGAAAATAAAACAGATTTTTTATTATTTATTATTTATATATGTAGAGATCTCAGGAAACTTTGTCAATAATTTAGAGAGAAATATGAAATAGAAATATGTGGACAGCAATATACTGTATATCAGCTTGTATGCTCATCAAACCTAGAGCAAAGAAAACAAACAAAAAAAAAACAACAACTTTTATTCACTATAATAATAAGTGTCTGCAATAACTATGTACTCAACATGATTAGTGAACTGACTCTGACATGTAAAATTAGTGGAGTGCTGCTTAAGGTCACGATTCCCATATTTCTCAGTGGAAAGGAGTCTTGCAATTATCCCTTTCCCGAGAGAATGATGAGGGAAGTATCACTAACTGTGCCATTATTGAATTATGGTTCACACCTGTGGTTATTTTTTTTTCCAACATAATTTATGATGGGTTGATGTATTGCAGTTTCTTCTTATTCATCAAACAGCAGACGTTTGAAGCCTAAAATGCAAAACAACACACCGACACACTTGACTGGTAAATCCTGAGAATCCTCAGAAAACAAGATCTCTGCTTGTTTGGATCCCATTAGTGAAGTGACTGTTCCAGTCTCATTTTCTTTGCCCACGAATCATACAACAATAACTGGCCATGTGTTTAGGTTGCAGGTAAACGGCTGCCCCTGGGTTAGTTGAATGTAGAGCCCCATCTAAAGCAGAATGATTAGAGAATGGAGAATCTAAAAAGGGTCCTTATTATCATGTCCTTACTCTTTTTAATCATATCCTTACAGGATGTTGTATGAAATGTGATTAGTATATTGTGAGTTTTTTGAGCAAGTTCTTCTCACAGTGTATTTCAGTCCGTTGACTCACGAATGTTCTCTTCTGAGTTACAAATATCTTTCCTCTTCTTTGAATTGTCAAAAGTTATTGGTAGCTCTAAGGCTTAACATGGTGTCTAGACTCACTATAGGAGCTGTTTTTTCATGGAACAAAAGTCCATTTAAATTCTTTGTAACTTCAGGGTTCAAAAAGGTCATTTATTGCACATGTTTTATCCTTGGCTTGATAATGGCAGAATGTTCAACGTGATGTTTTGTAAAGATTAAGTTCTGAAATTTACATTTTTTTTAATTTCTTTTTAGAAAGGAAATAATCCAACATACAGTAAGTAAGTAAGTCTACCTTAGCCTCCCAAGGCTGCATAGGTGGATCTGCAGCTTGAGAACAAAGCAAGAACTGAATTTTATATTTTGCAAAGGTCCCTGTTATTCAAAATCCACTTTTTAGTAATTCTAGACATTTATATAGCTCTTGGGTATATCTAGACATATACCAAGTGGGTTATCATAGTCTGCCACTGTTGTGTCCAGACTCAGATGAGCCTGGCAGAATTAGTGAGAGTTTTACATCAGGACTGTTTAGGTCTGACTAGAGACAGGATGTGAAACTTTTAAAGCTATTTTTATGGTTTTATTAGGCTGGATTATATTAAAATTACAGGATTATGTAAGATCAGCACAGCATGGTTATGTAACCTTATTATATCGGCACAGCAGCTCAGCAGTAACTCAGCTGTCTGTTGTCCTGTCTGTTGTCTATTATCCTGCTGCTGTGTTTGTGAGCCAAGAGGTTGAAGCTGGTATGTGTTCACTGCTAAATGACAAAACTGGCACTGATACTACATCCATATGCTGTGTTTTCAGTGTTCTTGGCTGTAATCTGTACCCCATATTTATGACTTCACTGTAACCCCACGTGGGATCTCCCTGCATCTGAGGCATACGTCAACAAACAGGAGGGGAGGGTGGAGCGCAGCTTAAAACAAGTTGAGCCAGAGACAGTGTTTAAGATCAAAATTTTAGCCAGAGCAGAAACAAAGATCTGCACAGATTTTTTGTGGCATAAATGGGCATTAGCATAAATATTACAAAGCATTTACCATCTTGATTTGTATTCACAGCACAGTGGCTGGAGCATGTCTGCTGTCTGGTAATCTAAGATTACACAGACTTCATGGCTTGAGAGACAAAAGGTTCAATCAATATTAAAGCATATAGGTGGATTCCAGGGGACGGCAGTGACTTGAGAGAGTGATCGCCCATCGTTTCTCGGGTCAGTTGTTTGCCGCATTACCTTTCCTGGGTCCTTGAACCCCCACAGAGTCCAACAACCCCAGCTGCACAAGTAGGCTTGCATCACAAATAAATAAAAGTCCACAGAGCTCCATGGAGGCGTCCACTATGGGATAAGCCAAAAGGAAAAAGAATGTGTACTGTAGGTGGATTTCAGTAGTTTCTGTATATTTGATTTTCTAATCAAATTGCTTAATCAGTCATTGTAAATAATCTTCTCAAAAAGCCATAAAAATATTTTAATGCAGTAGTATTGTACAAACAATGCTTCAGAACCAGTTCTAAACATCATTTTGTTTTTAAGAAGAGTAAGTTTTTACTTAAATGGAATCAATCTAATTCTTATGCACTGGCCAGGAGAATCAACCAATCTGTATGGCCCTGCCTATGAGTCATTTATGACCCTATGTGGTTTTGTGCTGTAATAGCACTTTGTGTGAAATGCAGAGACGAGGACAAACTGTATATTTAGAGTTCGCCCCAGTCTCTTGCAGTGTGATTAATGAGCAAGCAGACAGACAACCAGGGTGCATTCTAATCACCCACAAGGACAAAGAGCGATAGAGAGAGACAGAGGGCTTGAAAAAACGTCTCCTTACTAATGGCTTCAACAGCCTGTCATATACAGGACATTTTCCAGAATTTGTGTAAAAGGAAATTCACCATAATGATGATATTTTCTTACATTTTCTCAATAATCTGCCCTTGGACAATTGAGTTATATATTTTTTAACAATATATGGCCAAGAAAAGGTCAAACTGTGGCATGTGAAAGCATTATGGGATATTTTACTTACTTACTAACTTGTTACAAAACAAAAGTTTTGATTTATACATTTTACATTTTTACATTTATTCAACTAGTGATACAGTTTGTTTATGCACAGAAACAAAAAGAAAAAGGAACTTTGCTCAGCTTTTTTAGTAGCTTTCAAATAAAGTGCTGGAGGCCACATTTTGCTTCCTTTCATTAAGCAATATTCTATTTTACCTTGGTATGTCAGTGTATTACACTTTTCTGTGTATTTACATTAGCAATGAAAGGACTAGATGCATGTGCTGTTCAATGGGTGTGTCTATGCTTGGAGTATATATACACAAATACACATGTATATAGTATGAATATATAGTGTTATTAAACTTGCCATTATCAGTTTTAGCTATTTTGAGACAGTGCAAGCTGCAAACACCACATTGGTATAATTTAACTTAACATAAAGTTCATCTAATGAATGTCTTTAGATAATATTTACACATTTACTCATCTAGCAAAGGCAACAGGAGTCTTTCTCCACCTTCAAACTAGGCCTACAATATTCAATCTCCTTGTAGCTAATTTTTTGGTGTCAAGTCCTTAGGGATATATTCAGCTCTATAGCTGCTAATTGCTCTGTTGCGTTGACTGGTGAGTCCCTAACAATGTCATTTTCGTGCTGAGCGAGTAACAAACAGTGGGTTTATGGCAGTTTTTCTTTTTGGTCAAAATAATGTCTATAAGAGCAGTGGGAGTGAACCAAAACCATAAGGTTGTGGGCTATAAAACCAACACAGCAAACAACAAGAAGTGCCATCAATCACATTTTTTCCAAAGCTGCTATCACACTAGACATTTGAACATTTTGAAAAACTGTGCTTCAAATTAATGTGCACATTTGGGAACACAGCAAGAGCCAAAGGCAACTTACTTCCAGTTTCTGCCTCCCTGATTTCCACATTTTTTGGCTTTGAGATAAATATTCATCTGTCAGTCCCAGCCCAGTGAAGCCAGCCGACAAATCAAAAGCAAGATGCACCCATTAGCTGTAATCTGAGAAGTGAAATACGTTGCAATACTGCCAAAAAATAAAATCGCTGCCCTCTTACTTACTATGAGAAACATTTATTGTAAAATAGTTGCTTTAAAATATAGATCAAACGAGGTAAACATGATGAAATGACAGAGAAGCACTTCACACACTAACACTAATCATCATGTGTTTTAACAAAGATAGAAATAATCAACACTGTTAGTGACATTGCTATAACAACTGAGAAAATGTGTAAAAGCTAAAATGAAAATGCATTCAGCCGATTAAGAAGTGCCAAGCTGTGTCTCTTTATGGTTTAAATTCACAGTCTGGAGTTGTGTTTACATTATGAATTTGTCACAGCTTTTAAATCAGCAAAATCAAGACAAATGTAATGTTAATGCTAATAATCTTAATATGAATTTTACTAGAAAATATATTTTTCTCCTCTATTTATTTCTTGCAATAAATGCAATAAAAAGCATTTAAATTCTAAAGGAGACTTCCAGGTTCCCAGTTTCCAAATCAACATTCCTGTTTTTTCCCCAATGAAAGTGTCCATGTGTGGGATGTATTGCCAAAAGTCACCATAGATTTAGGTGATGTATCTGCTGTCACTTTGTGCATTAACGCTCTGACCTTTTCTTCCTATTTCAGAAGCAATGTGGCCCAAGCTGGTAAGAAAGATGGATACGTAGAGGATGAAATCTGTCACAAGTAAAGAAACTGAGCAAACAGACTCTGCACTCCCCACAGAAACCATAGCAAATAACACAGAAATGTGAAAGTATCAAAAGTTATCACCCATAACTGGAATATACTGGGGCTGCGCAAGAAAATTGACTTTAAGTGATCTGGAAGAAAAAAAAAGAGGAACAATAAGAATTGGGTGAAGACTTCACTGCAGAGAACAAATCAACTTCTTTCTTCATTTTGTGATCTTCTGTCAGGCCAAAATGTGGATTGATTACTCTGTCATTGTCAGTGTTATTCCACGCTTGAATTAATTTAATATTTGATTCAGCTTGTTATTCATGTGCCTGATTCTTTGTGATACCATTTGGCTCCTGTCACTGTCACTTCATCTTGTACAGTCTGCAATGTCATTCACTTCATACAATATTTAATAACGGGCGTATTTTCTGAGAAAAGTGCTCACAGTTAATATATTATATAATTTTATGTTTCCTTTTTGCATTAACACCATATGGTTAGGATAATGGATGCATTAGCCACATATATATCTACTATATTTACTGCACACACACACACACACACACACAAAGACATATGATTGACATGACTGACATCATCTGTGGACAGGGAACAAGAGACATATTCTAATATTGGGAAGGAAGTCCTAACACCATTCATAAACAGTAATACCTTTCATTTGCATTAGTTACTAACTGTTACACCAAAGCGTCCGTTTCACTAAAAGAAAATACTGAAGAAAAGTAAAAAAAAAATCAAATCAAATCTGGTATACAGCAGAACATTGTTAGCTAGCAGTGTAACCTAAGGCAAAGCAATGTCACGTATGACTAAACAATTTCACAAATGAATTACATTTACTGACATTGTATTCAGTCGGTGCCAAAATGCTATTGTCTAAACTGCAAACATGAATATGTTTTTGTAGGAAACAAAATGAAACACTACATTTATTATTGCAGGAAGGTAGTTGTGGTTGATGGCAGCGTATATTTAATTGAAGATGTAATTTGGTTGCAATTACATTTTACATTACCTTCAAATAATGTCTTTGCTATTGCAACTTAGCTGTAGATTTAGTTGTAACGATAAGTGTGTTAGCAGTGCTGCCTCACAAAGCCACTAGAATCTTGTGTGTTATGTGCCTGTGCAATTATTTACATACACCATAAGTATTTGGTTTTAAATATACAAACATCATCATGACTAAACTGCAGTAAATGTACATAAAGTACTCAAAACTAACTATGTCAACCATCTACATCTGGTGAATTGCTAGTTTTGTTGCATCAATAAGTACTATTAATAAAGTCACACTATACTTAACAACAGTTATAGTTGTAGTTTATGTATATGTTTATATACTTGTTATAGTCTTTGTCTTTAATTGGCAGAAGAGATTTTCAGTGTTATTTTACAGCAGATAACTTTAATCTGCTGTAATCAGCTTTTTGTAAAAACTACAGGAGGCTGTGCCCACAGCACCAGACAAACCAGCACATCACATACAGTAGCTGCATCAAGCACCACTGACACCACAAGACATTATTAATGTAAGGGGTAACAGACCTTCTCTAGTTCAGATCAGCAGTAAGATTAATCATATACATTTATGGAAATTTTGTGGCAATAAAATAAAATATATACAGATTCAGACTTCAGACTAATAAAATTGATTAGTTAATCCTGTGATGAAATGTTAACCCTAGAAGATGTATGGTACATTTTGAGAAAAACACAAAGAGACGAATCCTAAAACTCTGCCAATAATTCAGGAAAAGAAATACCAGTTCTAAGATTTGCTGTTGATGCACACACATCAAAATATAGAATCTTTACTGTGTAATAAATAATTTAAATGTTTTGATCATTTCATGCTGTGGGCTTCTTGCCAAGAGGGAAGTATTGAAGTAGTTCAATACAGCGGCTTCTTACTTTTTTTTTTCTTTTGGAGATGGATTCTAAGGGACTCAGATATCTAATACCCGAAGGACTTGGATGTGAAGAGATACAAGCACATGCTGCACTTGTGTTTGGCACCTGAATTCCTCAGCATGAACATATGTTTGTTGGAATGGATGCTTGGCTCCTGTTCGCTTAAAGGTGGATTGCACGCTAGGAAGGCTGAGGGCCATGAAAGTTGCCGGCTGGTGTAGCCATGGCAGCAGCCGTGGTGAAGGTAAGGGTGCCTTCTCTTCCGATGACCTCCATGTGCCGCACGGCAAAGCGCAGATGCCAGCCATCATCATGGTATCTGGCGGGAAACTTTCTCAGTCAGTTAACAGCCGGAGGGGAGGAACCATTCAACAGCATGAGCTGCAGTGAGAGAAGGAGTAGCTGTGAACCATCCACCAAAACACACACTGCATCAGGCTGTTTAAACAAGATATGACACATGCCTCATTCCCTTATGCCAGTCCATGACAAGTGATCAGGCAATCTCATAACTCATGCAGCACTGAGTTCAATGATGCACACATTTAAATGCATCTCTATATACAGTAGCGCAGCTTCATTATTTCAACACCTAATCTTGCGATAGTTTTGTTTGTCATAGTCCGCCTTACTTTTTCCTGAGGAAACATATTTGTAAACTACTTATATCAGTTGATGTGTGAGGTTTCAAAAATAGACCCCAACCATAAGTATTTGTGAATGCATGAGCTGTGACCTGGAATTTCAAATGTGATCGCATAAACTGCCATTCATATTTGATGGGGTAATAGAACATGAATTTTTCACTTGGCAGAGAGAGGGGAGAGGAGATGATCTGTGTGCTTTGTTTTCGTTTCACTCTGCAGTTCACATTTGGATTTAATAGCTTTAGTATCCAAACACACAGGGACATACACAGAAAGCAACTGTTCATATGTCATGACTTGACTCCAAATAGCTGAGCATGCAGAATTTCTTATTATTAAAGAAAAGAAGTTCCCACTTTGGGAATTCTGTTTTTTCCCCCTAAGATTCTAACTACTAGATTTTGGCCAGACACCAACAGCAAAATTAATAAATATGTGTCCACTGTCAATGTGCAATCCTGTCTCCTAAAAATAATGTTCCTATACAACTTAACTGAAATTGTGATTATGTTTTTGTAGCAAACATATTCTTTATGTTGTCATGCTATGTGTTTTGCGAAAAGCGCTTTGCTTATGGGTAGAGACAGATCGTGTTTGTGTTTAAATTTTCATGCAGAAGTTGTATGGGAAGTGATCTGTTACATTCTTTGCTATTACTCAATCCACAATCTCTCCCTGACCCAGTGCTGTGAGTAATCTGGCTGCAATTACGTTCTCTACAAAAACATAATCACAATTATAGTTTAGTTGTACAGGAACATAATTTTTTAGAAGACTGGGTTGCAATATGTCAAGCGAACAAACAAAAAGTGGTGGCAGATGAATGGATCACTAATCTAACATACTTTCCATAAACCATTCCTTTGATTACACATAAAACAAGAGTGACCTATGCTAACCGTACTCCCCAAGACCTTTCTTTCTCCATTTTCTACCTTTTGTTTGTGTGGTGCTGCATCTTTATGAAGTACAGGTTACTGAGGACAACTCATTTGTTCTCAGATACAGGTCAGTGAAGAGAAAATAGCCAGAGATTGTCTTCTATGAGGAAACTGAGCTGAAGTGGTTTCATAAAAAGAAATATTTTTACCCAGGCTGCTTATCACCCAGCAAATGTCGAGAAGTATTAATATGTAACATCCTGCAGAGCTCTCCAGGACACTTGCCATAGCTCCAAAGAGGGAGAGATCCCCATGTTATCGAGGTTTGGCAGTGTGACTTGGTGATGGTATCAGCCATGCTGACTGGATTCCATTAGCCAATGCCCACATCTATGTCTACTGAACATATTGGCTCACATTGCAAGAGCAATGCAGCCAGTGATAGGCCTGCAGTCATGACACATGAGCTATCATCCACCATCCAGGAAGGCATATCAGCACATACACATTAGTTTACCGCAGACCTGATGCTGCACTGCGAAGATTATAGTAGGCTCTCACCCTCATATAAATCAGACCTTGGTGTAAAAAGCGGCATTTAGGATGATGGGAATATTCTTCAGCACCTTTTTCTCAGACTATTTCCCAAATGCGTACATTTCTAACACTGCTAGGATTGGTAATTTTCCTCACCTTTGCATATGCAGAGCTGCTGATTTAAGCAGCAGATCTGCATTGCAAAGACAGTATTAGAAAATTCAAGAAACAGAACAAGGGTGTAATGGGACAGCATAAAGGGCAAGCGATGAGACAAAGGTCCCTGTTAAATGTACCTGTGGTGGCCCTTGGAGGTCAGCTGTGTGAGTTTGACAATGCCAAGCTGTGCTTCAGCATGCATCATGCTGCTGGTTTAACAAACGTCTGCCGCACAAAGCCACCCACAATTATATCAGAATCATTGGGTTTATGTTAATTCTAATTACCTACTAACTTATGGCTGGCACGAAGCTGTTACGTGGGCAATGCATGTTATTACAGTTGATAACAAACTAAAATATAGTTCAAATGTTCTGTGAGGATATTGATTACACATATATTTAAGCATCTGCTGACATTTATACAATCCGTAAAAAACAAAGTGCAAAAACAGCTGCTGGTTTTACTGGGGTCACTTAGGTTGTTGTACACTGTACATTTCAGATCTAAGGGCAGTTACTTATTTCAACTCAGAAACCAGAATTAATTGTTCTGCCAGTAGATGAACATTTGTTTAGATAACTTTTTTATGAAATTAAATTATGCACTCAAATATTGACTACTGATGCAAAAAAACAACGTGTCATTTCTACTCCTTAGTTCTGTGTAGATCAAACAAATAAGATAGATACAGCATAGGATATGCTGATTAGTGAACTTTTTTTTTTTACCCTTGAGCAGATTGGTGAACTGTTTACCCATTTCCAGGCTTTATGCTAAACTGTAGCTTCAAATGTATTATACAGACATGGGTGGGTAAATCTTGTCATCTCTTGGCAAGAAAGTGAGTAAACATATTTCCTACAATGGATGTCATCCATATGTAATAATGATTGCACTATAATTGGCTCACACTAGATAAACTTTGTTTTTCTTCTACAGCTGGGCAAACACCAGGCTGATCTAGCACACTAAACTTTTAGCACAAACAATCTTCAAAGTTATTTTCGCTGTAGAACAGAGCTGTACCATGTGTCATCACTTCAACAGCCACCTTTCTGCCTCTGTTTTTCTCCTTCTGCCTTTCTCTCTTAAAGTCTGCTTTGTTGTGAATGTGGGTGTTGATTCATTTTCTTCTGCAGCAGCTTACAGGCTCAGGCTTGAGTTCACAGTTCCTCTATAGCTCAGACAAACACATTGTGTAGCCTGTTAGGATTATCTACAGAGGCAACAAGCTTTGGAGACACTGCCAAATAAAATCCTAATTACGCCAAATGCAATGTGCTCTTCTAGCAACATGTCTTCATAATGTTCCTACATCAGCAACTGAGCTTTGTGAAATATTCTGACACAACACATAGTGGATCATAAACAGTTTTTTAAGATGAACATATTTAGCTTTTTATTAAACTAAAGTTTAAAACATGGCAGAGCTTATATGAAAAAGTTATGTATGATATGACATTATTTTCCTTTTACCTATTGCTCATTGTCCATATCTGTTTGTTCTCTTTAATTAATGTATAAAACACATGAAAATGTGAAATGCTTACACCTCACAAGTTCATATCTTTAACACAGTGAGTGTGGATGTTTTAACAGTATATAACCTATTAAAATGTCCATTAATTTGACACACAAGCTGTGTAAAACAGCACTTGAAAAAACACACCATATGAAAACACTGGAAACTGCTCCCATTAGACTGAAAAGAACTCCAGTGAAAAAGAATGACCATGAATTTTTTCAGCCTCTGAAATGGATATCTTTCAGAAAGAGTCATCTGTGCATGTGTACATTGATGCGCTGTTGGTGTACACTTTTTCACTGACTTCTCGTGCTGCGGATTAAAGCACTAACTTTGGATCTAGAGAATGATCTAGGACAAAATCTTACACACAAGAGAAGATTTTTGGATTTGATGAATTCACAAATTTGGGCGACTTAAGGAATTCAACACAGGAAATTCAGCTGAGACAAGCAGCAGTGTTTGATGCTAATGTTGCTACTTTGACTAAGCACTATACAAAACTACGTTACATGAGATGGAGGATGGGAGAGATGAGGATACATTTTCACGTGTCAAACACAAAACATCAAAGCTGAAGCTCGAAGCGTTGAAGTCTTTCTTTTGGGTGGACAAAATAAACAGTAGCAGAGACCAGCTGGCTCCTGATGGCACACTGATGAGTAAGTAATCACTTTTCAATTAGACTGGGATTATGTCATCACATAAATGCATTGCACAGATGTTGTAATTGTAAGCAAGAAATGGATGGCTGGATCAATGATCACAGTTATAATTAGCTCTAGGAATGCACCTTGCATTTGTCTCTCTATAGGGTTTGTTAACAAAAATATAGAAAATCACCAGCCTCGTACACTATATCCTGCATGCATACATACTGTATGTTCTCAGAATATTATTATATATTGAGAAGAGGTGCATAGAAAAAAATAATACAGCGGAATCAGAGGTACAAATGCAGACTTGTGGTGATCAACATATAAATAAGTACTTTCTTGCAACCAAAACTACCTCACAAAAACAACAGTATATG
>OMLM01020746.1:52446-71468 GCA_900302695.1 Helostoma temminkii | reverse complement strand
CAGTATTAAAAATTGTGCAATTTATCAGTGCTTAATGGATTTGAAAATTTGTTGACTTTGTTTGACTTCTAACCCTATAGCCATGCGTATCATATATGATATACAGGTTTCTGAGACCTTCTAGTCATCCATCCATCCATCCATCCATCCATCCATTATCCTAACTGCTCGTCCTTGCAAAGGTCGCAGGAATGCTGGAGCCTATCCCAACTATCACTTGATGAGAGGTAGGATACACCCTGAACAAGTAACTAGCCTTTTTTTTAATTTGCTGTCCTATGTGAGCACAGTGGGCATAATTATATATATGTATGTATATATATATAATAAAACATTATTCACTCCCAGATGTATTAAGTACAATGTTTAATACTAAAAGCAGAATTTGCACACCCATCAAGTTTTACTAATTAGCTGGAGTATGCAGTATACACCTCATGTGTGATGGAGGTGCAGGTGCACATATCTATTGTATTTTACAATGCACAATAATGCTGAATACACAGTGCTATATTGCTATAACAGAGGAGGAGATAAATCATGCAAACCAAATGCTAGGTAGGATTTTTTTTTACTTTTGGTGGGAAAGTGATTACAAATTTACCTCAATTACATATGATGGTTAAGTAGTTTAAATGTAATCTTCATTTTCTGTATACACAAAATATATATTTCATTGCTCCTCTATTCCTCTTTCAGGGCAAGGCTTCTGTACTTTGGTGTGTTCAACACAAACACACACTGGAACACAGAGACATGCTTACATGCTTTTCTTATCTCTCATTAGGATGGTCTCACTCGTGTCAGCAAACAATCAGGCAGCTGAGCGCATCAGCCAGTGACAGGTCTGGGAGCAAGCCTGATAGTCTGATACTGTTGAGTTATTTTCCCCAGGAAGAAAAGGATGTTGGAGTTGGACATAAATTTTCCAGCAGCAGGCTGCACATTGTTGCCGTTTTTCAAGTTGTGTTTGTTTCCTAGAAGTCAGAAGTTATGCTAAAAGCAAAGCCCCATTTACAATTATGATTTCCATCGTGTAGTTTCTCACTGTGATAAAACTGGTCTTAGATGCTGTAAAGTGAACATAAATAGAAGCAGCTCTGTCCAAAAGGCCTGGATCTGGGGCTTTGAAATAATAATGGGCAGCATAGTGGGAGCAGTTCACACATAGTTCTCCTGCTTTAATGAAAAGGCATGCAGGTTGGTTTAAGTGGTTGCTCTGACGTGCCTGTAGGTGTGAGTGAATGTGTCAGCCCTGAGATAAACTGTCAGCCTGTCCAGGGTTGTTACTCCACCAGTGTCAGGTGGGACCAGCTCTGGTGTTACAGTATATACTAGCTAATGACTGTATAATTACATGGAGCTGGAGCCAATTCTACTCAAGATAACAGTATATTTGCCACACACATGAGCTAATCCTCATTGTAGACCTTCTTGTGTTATGTTAAAGTGGAAAAATAAAGTAACAGGGCAATATTAGCAAAAAATTATCTAAGCTTAGAATGTACCTGATTACATGTCTACTGTATACAATGCTAATTCTTTATTCCCATTCTACATAAAAAGTAGTCTACATATCTAGTGAGACTGACTTGTTTTTCCAAGTCACATGCAGCTTTAGTCTCATACCTTTTGCATAATTTGTGTAGACACAAGACCCTTTTACAATATTCTTGTTTTAAAATGTATTGAGCCTGAAAAAGGAATGGATGGCTAGATTGATGGATGGATGGGTAAAGTATTAAAAGTACTAAACCAGCAGCTAGAATTGAGCAACTTATTTATCTGTAATTAAATTACATTATGCCATCATTATAAATTGTATGAAATAAGCTTGATTTTGGTCAAGGGGTCTAGCAAACACTTAGTGGTTTGAAAAAGACTCAAGTGAAAACTGAAAATGAAAGTTGTGCTATAAAAATAAAAGTCACCCAAGTAACACAAGTTATGTTTTTTCTGAAAATCTCAGATGCAAATTTAGACCAGAGCCAAGGAGGTCATGATAATAAGATTTCATTCAAAATAAATGACACTGTTATGGAAACACAAGGCAAACAAGAAAATCCCTCCAAATGGAGGGCAACCAAGACTAGAGAAAAAAAAAACTAAGCAAACTGAGAAAATGACATTGAGACAGATAAACAAGTTAAACAGAGAATAAAGTCCAGGTTCAGGTAATTATGATTAGAAGGGTTTACAGCAAAGCAAACAAAACTGGATTGGAGTTTTGTAGAGATCAGGGTCCTAAAGACAAAGCTGGGTCAGTGTGCAGACAGCCCAGTTAACAGTTTCCAGAAATCCACGGACCAAAACTCAGTTTCAAATAATCAGTACTGGGTCAGAGATCAGATAGAGACTGATATAGACTTTCAGAATCCAGGAAGGTATCAGGGACAGGAGACAGGTTCAGGTCAGGCAGAGTAGGGAGATCAGCCAGGAGAACACATGGTTAGAGAGTCACACACTGTGGACAGGTAAGCAGACGATCCAGCAGGCAACTGAAGGAAACAGATCTGCTAGTAAAGGGACTGGCGAAGGTAAAAATAGTTAGACTGACTGGCAGAGTGGAACAGAGAATGGGTCTGGTCAGAATAGTGAGGAAGTGTGTCAGAGGATAACACAAAAGGAAATTAGGGTTGAAACTATTTAAATAAATAGAAACAAAGACATGGATTGTAACTAAAATATAACCAATATAGTTGGAAAGAAACAAAGAAAGTTTAATGCTTTATTGCTTTAAGCCTCACAAACTGATGTGCATGTAAGCAAAGCCAAAAAAAGTCTATAATACATAGATGTGACTCACTGTTGACTGACTGATGCAGTTTCCCTTTCAGAACTTCTTGTTTTGTACATGGCTGAGAGGAGAAACTGTCCAGTCATTCAGGAAATAAGAAAGGAGCCATGTGATTTAGAGGAGAGAGACTCTGCGAGGTATCCAGTCCACCTGAGACTGAGATCATTCTAGGTGTTCAGCAGCCCATTGATGGATAGACATACTTTTATTGCTTTTTCTGGCCTTTGATCATCCCATTGTAGACATAGTATTTTATGTTTTATCTGTGTTGCAACATTACTTGCTATAAATTACATTCTATACCAAGAAACCAGTGGTTACAGAAGGTAACTTTTTTTAACTCCCTGTTGTTTTCCCCCTGCTTCTTATTTTTGTGTGTGTAAGTTAAGTGTGGGAGAGATCATGTCTTTTGTTGATTAAACCTCTGCAACTCAAACCTCCTCATGGCCTTAGTGTTTATTAGCAAGCACTTCAGAAAGATGCATTCACAAACACACACACACACACCTACAATAAACATACCAACACCCACCAATCCTATTGAGCTTTCCTTTGTAATGAGCACCTAACAGTAATTTAAGGCTACAGCACTGACACCCGTATTGATCTAGGTGGACAGGGCATGAAGAACACCCACAAATCAGCGCAGAAGTGTTAAATTGCCTCTCTCATCAGATAAATCAGCACTGTAGAGTGACCACAGCTTCTTTGTTGCATCTCCAGTTTTGCATTACATGTCATATTTTAAAACTGTTTTCTTTGCTTGTTTACTGACAGTGATTTTCTGCATAAAAGAGTCCTATTTGAGTCCCATTTTGGCACACATTAATGGATGGATCTGAAATAAAGGGTTAGCAAAATATTAATGCAGATAAAGGGCCTGATTAAGACTCTGACAGTTTTCGATTCTCACAGTGTAATTGATTTTACAATCACTCAAACCCACATGTGCAATTTCCATTTCACCTTTGTGGGAGAACTGCTCAAGCCACAACAACTCTTCACTGACAAGTGCAGTGCACTTCTGAAATGGGATCATGTACAATAGACTGAACATACACTACAGTGGTATATGTAGCCCTTTTACACTCAACATACAACAGCAGAGTAGCTGCTGTGTCTAAATGAATACATAAAAAACATGGCTGTTTTGCCATTATTACACAAAAACAATGTTGTTGAGCAGTCTGACCTACCAAACTGTAAAAGAACACTGCTTGCAAGTAATTTACTTTCCATATGCAAATTGGAGATAATCCTGTGAGTCATGCGGGGCTCTCACATATACTTGTACACGGTGAAACTATTGCATACAGTAGTTTTGATTAGCGAAATGTTTCAAAAACAAGAGGGAGGAAGTGATCTCTTAGCAAATTGCATCTAGAATGTTGCAAATTTGATGAAAATGACATCTGATTTTTTTTTATTAGCTAAGCAATCAGTACCCTGAGCTACATCAGCTCTCATAGACACAGATTCTACAGTGTATGGGGTTCAGAAGAAAATATCAGACCATTATATTCATCTCAATCATGCGGAGATTATGAAGCCTGACTCTTGAGATAAAATTCTGAATAATATTATGCAACCTTAGTCTTTTCTTTCTTTTTATTCAAAAAGGTGCTCCAAGTGTATATATGTGAAGAGGTGCTGTCAAAGGTTTCTGTGACCCTGGCAGTCTGGCAGCAGTGCAGAGATATCCCATCGTCAGTCAGCACACTTCAGATCTGCTGCTCCTCTGGCTGACCAATGATCGACAGGTGTCAGACAGTGTCCATTCCAATCCCTGTCCACCACAACATTAATACCACCAGGTGGGTTTAATGTTGTGGCCAACCAATGTATTGGTGAGAGAGTTCAGACAGAATAGGAATTTATAAACACATGCCAAACAAATAATACTATTAACTATGTGCTTACTATGTAAGCATTGAGACAGGGGTGTCATGAAACATTTAACTTGATTCCTATAAGATCCCTACTGTAGCATTACAATATCTAGTGTATGTATTATGATACATGCATCCATGTGTTTATTAGATGGAGAAATTTACGGACATTTACAAGTGAGAAGTTGTCAGAAAAGGTAGCTACTAGCACCATTGAAGAAATGTAACAAATTCTGTAGTGGAAAAAGCTATTTCAATAAGAGTGTGGAGAGGTTTCATGCCAACAAACTAATTACATTATTTTTCAGAAGTGTTGAATGCAGTTCCTGTGTAAATTTCCATTGCTGAATTTTTTTTCCTAACTACATCTACCGCTTCCCTGATTATTTCTAAGGCAGCCTGGTGAATGCAGGACATGTTTAAATGGTGATTTAACTAAGACTGAACTCGTCTTTTATATGGTATATAGTATATAGTGTTCACTGACATAAAACCAGCAATATTTGTGTCTGTTGCCTATCAAAGGCACAAGGATTTACAGCATTCCCACTTTGTTGCCCTCCACTATTAGTGTGGCAACACTTAAAGCAAATTGTGTTTTTAATGTTGTAGTGGACATGAGTCATCATGAGGAAAAAATCATGCTGACCATGATTAACAGGTGTCGGAACTCACACTGCATTGCAGCTTGCTGCATCTGGAACTGTGTAGCTGCAGACCTGTCAAAGGAAAAATACTGCAAAACAATTCTTGAACTGAGTCCAGTCTGCAGTGCGTTTCTTTATAAAAACAAAATAATAAAAAGTTGTCAACCTTATTGTTCTTGTTCACATTTTTTTTAACTTATGCACAATTGGAGGGTTAAATGCATACAGCAGATGGATTTACTTTCCTGTGGGCAGTTACAGGAATCATCAGTGGCTGGTAAAATATACAAAGAAATAGAACCAGGCAGCTGTTAAGCAAAAAAATAATGGTGGCATCACAAAGGTGAAAAGTCTTTCTCAACTTTCTCTTGTAGTGTAGTTGGAAGCCTGGAGAATCTGTCCCACTCTGTTGGGGTTAAAAGTCAGTGAATGGCAGCTGTTGCTGCACATCTATAAAATATAAATGCAGGATTAAAAATACTTAAATACTTTCAAATTGGCTTTGGAAATGTTTTAATTTTTTCCTCAGGGTTTAAGGATACTCATTGTGTTGAACATAATTTTGAAATGTACCATCAAATATATCTTTGAATATCTATTTCTACGGGGAATAGATGGCGTGCTGTTATCTAAAATTGATGCTACAGCTAATCTGTATCAAGTATTCTCCAAGGCCACAATTTAAGGGACACAATCATTTCCTAATATGACTCAATTAATTTACTATATTGTGACAATGGTATAAACACGCCATTCACAACTATGTTCCCCTTCTTGTATGTCACTGAATGTAAATTCTGTGACACATTACTGCATGTGGTAGCATGAAATCTCCCAACACAGAGCTTCTCTATTTCTCTGTAGGAGCTTTCTCTTCACCTGGAGCAAAGCTCATTTCACTGGAAAATTGGCTCTACCACTCAGCTCCCTGCTCCCCCTTTCTCTCCGCCTGCCTCTCTAAATTCAGCCGTTATTGTAGTGCCTTAAGCACTAATCCAATTAGCTATAGGAAGCAAATGGAGCTATCTCTCATTTTAGCTTGTCACCTGTGCAGGGGGCAATTGGAGGGGAAGCAATGAGTTTTATAGGGATTGTGTCTTGGGGAAAAAGGTGATACCTAGCATGCAAATTTTTTTCAACCATACACAGTTTTGACATTAAAATGAACATCAACAGAAAATGACTTGGCATTAACCATCAACTGAAAATGACTTGGCAGTTGTATTAGAGGGAGAACTGTGGTAAAAAAGGGAAATCACAAACAAGGGGTCTATTTTCCACACCAGCACCTGCAAATACATGTGCTCATGGCATTAATTTGGTAGTCACCCTTCAGCAGTTTACTGCTTGGTGATTAAACCTTAACATTTGACTCAGCTGACTTATTTCACCCTACTCTGTGGTATCAAGTGGACGGTCAGATTCCTGGCCCTCTGCCGATCTATTGGATGCTACAAACATATCTTCAGCTACAAACCACTTGCCCTAGGTTGCCCTTGGCAGTCAGAGATCCAAACAACAGCCATATTTTACAGAGTGCTTTGCATAATGCCAGATGGTGTCAGCACTCGCAGTGCCAGCACTCACAATGCCTGAAAACAGTGTGGGCGGTGAATTCATATTGTACTTGCAGCAATGATTTTAAAATGAGTGAACGGATGGGCCACTTTACAGTTTTGAGGCACAGTGAAAAAGAATTATTTTAGGTGATTTCAGTCAGAATGTGTGTGGATTTATTAAAGCATAAATCAGGTTGTCTAGTGCAAGTAACCATGTAATTTGTGTAAATAGAGACTCTTTCTACAATTGTTTCATATAGGTCATGATTGACCTGAAATACACTTATTGTAATTTACATGGAAATAGTTTTGTCTGTAAAATACGTAAAATGTTGATGTTTGGTATAGACTGAGCTCAGTGCCAATCCTCAGACGGAAAAACCAAACATAGAAATGAGTGAAGAGTGATAATAATGCTATGATTTACACTATGTCGAAGGGAAACATCACACAATTAACACAGATTAAATATTTTCCCCCAAAGTTTTATCCACCAAAACCCAATTCCACATGCACATGAGAACAGGACAGCACAGTGGTGCAGGGATTACCACTGCTGCCTTAGAGCTAGAGGGACCTATGTTCAAATCCATCAGTTGGCCAGGTGCCTTTCTCTTATGGAGTTTGAATGTTCTTCCTGTGTCTACGTGGGTTTTCTCAAGATACAGTTCAAAGACATGCAGTTATGTCAATTGGTGACTCACATTGCTCACATATAGGCGTGAATATGAGTGTTTTGTCTCTACATGTCAGGTCTGTGATACACTGGCAACCTCCAGTACCTCTGTAATCTTGAATGGGAAAAGCAGTTAGGATAATAGATGGATGGAGGTCACAACACCACAAAAATTTAATTTGCCCTCACTAGCAAAACCAATAAGTGATGAGTCTACTGAAATTAATTGATTGTAGATATAAACACTGATGGACCCACACATACATGCACTATTTATTTATCCATTCATTTTTCAAATGTAAAGATTACTGGCCTAATTGTAACTTTTGTGTAATTACTATTACTAAACCTAAAAATAAAATACTGTGCTTCATATACTGGCAACCCTGACTCCTAAAAATCACATTTGTGTACAATTAAACTGCAATTGTGATTATGTCTTTGTAGCAAAAGTATTCATTATGTTGTCTTGCAGTGTGTTTTGTTAATGAATGAAACATCACATTAATTAACAGGAAGCAAGTTGCAAGGAGGTGCTTGTGGTGGATGGCAGTTGTAGAATGTGCGGTACTGAGAAGGAGCAAACCTGAGATGAGACATGAGTCCTGCATGAGGTTTTGTTTAGGCATGAAACGTACTTTGGTTAGGTTTAGAGACAGATCATGTTTGTGTTTAAATGTTAATGCAGATGTTGTGTGTGAAGTTATATGTTCGATTTTTTAGCTATTACACAGCCTAGAATCGTTCTCTGAACCTAACTGAATGCTGTGAGTGCCTGAACCCAACATCATTCTTAGAGTTCGTACTGGATTTTAAATCTGAGTTTGAAAAGTGTCCCAATCTCATCTCATATTCCTCTCATATCCATCAATCATCAAACAGAACACTCTGACAGACCATAATATCAGATTAATTTTGTATAAAAACAATATCACTTATTTATAAAAGTCACTTTGGCTTTTGATCCCTTGCCAACAAGTTGAGCTTACATGCATGTTTGTGCAGTACGAGTTCAAGTGGACCTTTGTGCCAGATGTAATGAAATTGCCTCTAGGAGTTTCTGAGATAACAAGTGATTGAGACTGACAATAATGGGATTCACATGAGGCCATTGTGACCTTGACCTTGGAGTACAAATATGTATTCAGCCTGTCCTTGAGTCCAGGTGGACCTTTGTGCCAAATTTGAAGAAATTCCCTCCAGGTGTTCCTAAGGTGTCGCAGTTACAAGAGTGGGATAGACAGACAGACAGATGGACAACAAAATGCCTCCAACCATGCCTGTCACCAGTGTGCAGCATAAAAATACCTCTACTCTTTGTGGCCTGAGCACCATTGTGGGTGACAAAAGAAATTTATAACAACCTTGTGTGATACAGTTTGCCTCCTATTTCTCTTTTAGGTCTCTGGTATATTTTGCATGAAGTGCTACTATTACATTTCTAGCTTTGTCCTCTTTTGACTGTCATCTAAATCCTCATATAACACAGGCAGACCTTGCCTGTAGTGCTGCCTGCTATTTGAACACTCGAATGCCCTGCCAGTGATGACAGTTCTACCTTTTGCCTTCTCTGAACTTTGGTATCAGTATATACTGACTCTGACTTGTAGTACACAACATCAAAACTAACACTATACAGTACATTTGCTATAACAATCTAACTGTATGTGATGGACACTTGTCTACCCTTTATGCCATTCTAAAGGAGGTTTCAATGAACATTAATGGGAACTGAAGAAATGAACATTGGACTAAAAAAGAAAAAGAAAATTGTGATAAGTGATCTAAAGCTGTTAGCTATCAAACCTCTATCAGAGGCTGCCTTCACAGAACTCAGAAGATGCTACTGCAGTGTTTCACAAAGGATGCAATTTGTTGCAATTCACATATTTTACTGTAGAGCTATGTCAAACTTCCAAAAGAAAGCTTACACTTCAAAGAAAGCTTTTGAAGGCTTCTTATGTTATTCTGTGACATTCTCTGTTGTACCGAAGAAAGGATAGGCCCACCAGCTGTGTGCAGGACAAACCCCAGTCTCCATGTTACTGATGTCTTTGTAGAGAAAGGAGATGAAACAGAGCAGACTAATTGAGACAAAGCCCACCCCCTGCCTGTGTGAGCTGCCATTCTCTTAGCTGAAGACACTTACTGTACTGTAGGTAATTGCACTACTGGAGAGCACCAGTCTCTCAAGCTAATGTGCAATCATAGATTTGAACCTGACATTAAAGGACATCTTACCATATTTGGTTCACATAGGCATGCTTGTAAATATAACGGCTGCGAGACCATTGTGTTGCTGCAGCCTCACTGCAATCACTCGTCTGTGCCCCTACTGTTTTGTAACTGTGCAGAAAAAATTAAAATTCAGACCACATTTATATCATACAATTAATGCACGGGCATTGCAACAAAAATACCAAAAAACACACCAAGGATATATTCTTCCAACAGCAAGATACTGTATACACAAAGAAACTGCTCAATATTTGATAGCTGTCTCACAATGTATGAATCTTGCAGCAGATGGTATACAGTCCATGTCAGCAGGGGCAGTACTAAATAATTTAGCAGGCGCTGAATGGTGGTATGACAGTGATTAACAGCTAAATCTGGCTGGGATGATGCCCAGCCAGATTGTCCATGTCATACAATGTCATTTTTGCACCACAAATTTTTTGGTCTATATTTGAGCCTTTACATCGATATCACAAACTTTTCTTGATACTTTTCACACTTGCTTGTTTAATTAGCTTCCGCAGACCAAATACTCAGAACAGTGATCAATGCAGCAGTGTTACAGGACTAATAGTGTAAAAATGTTTTTGAGGTTTTGTATGCAGCAAGGCACAGCTCAGTGGGGGTATATAGATCCCTTGAGCTCTCTAAACAGTCAGTGTTTCTTTGCAGAGTATATTATTCCAGAATTTTCACTGATGCATGCCCTTTGTAAAGCAAACTCAACAACAGTACAATATTTTACAATACAAATAAAACATATTCAAAATGTGTTAAGAGTATATTCTAAAATATAAAGTAAATAGCTTTGTCCAAATATTACATAATGTTTAATGTATATTCAAGAATGGATGTTACAAAGATGTGACCTTTTCATCTGAAATACTTTCATTCAATATAATCTCTAAACATTTCCAAATATCGCAAGAATTGAAAAACATACAGTCTTAATTGTCTTTGCCTGCTCTGTTATCAACACATTAATACAGTCTGACATACTTATATTTAACCAGTTTATCCAAGGAAAGATCCTGGGGTACATCCAGTATAGGCCCAAAAACACAAGAACTATGAACAGATGCCATCTTGGAACGAGGTCTACATTTCTGCTTTTACAAATAGATACTACTGCGTGCCTATAACTGAGCCTTGAGGTACGCCACATTTAAAAAGCACGGGAAACATGATGGCCATGACCCAAAATCACAATAATTTCATTTTGGCAGGTAAGTTAAGACATTTCAGATGAGCTGCAGTCATACACAACCCCTTGATTGTGTATATGTTAATGGTTAATGGTGATTCTAAGAGTCTATAGCAGCTACAGCAACATTAACAAAAAAAAAAATATATATAAGCATAAGATGATATGTGAAATTTCAAATATACTTAGATGCCAAAAAGTTTCTAGATGAATTTCAGATATTTTAAATAGTCTTTATGTAGTGATACGGTAAGTAGTTAGGATATTCATTTTTTTGTCTTATTTCAGGACAGTAACATACAGTAACGCAAATACGATAATGTTGCTGTTAAACTGACTCAGTCAGGCTAACACACACTATAATCTATACTAATGATTTACAAGCCTGTTCTCAAAATGAAAGTAGTATCAGTAATGAGAAAACACGTGGGATGCCTCATTATACTATGTACGGGGATTTGTGTTGTGACAAGTTTTAATTGAGCTAACCCTGAAGTTTCTATGCCTTTACTTTTCTTTGTGCATAAAGACAATCAAACTATGATCTTTGCACCTAGTAACTGTTCCTGGTGATGAGAGATCCGAATGACAGCTGCTGTCATTCCTACACATAAAGAAGTGACACACGTGGAAACGTGAAGCATTGACACCAAAATGTTCCCATTTTGCATCCGTATTCCGATGCGTTGGTTTTCCAACTTGAAAATTGAAGTGTTATTATGTCATGCTGTCGGATGAGAACATGTTGGACTTAGTCATGCAAAAATTTGAAGTAATGTCTTTTCAGGTTGGTGATTGGAGGGATGGCAACTACCAATTAGCTGTTGACAGATCACAAGCTTTAACAGGAACATTTTCAAAGCATGAAAAACATAAAATGCAAACCACTAATTGGAGAAGGACATCAAAGAAGGCTTCAACAACAACTGCAAGGTCTTCAGCCTGCAGACAAAAACAATGTTGAGGGATCTAAAATTTTCATAATCAGATCAAACATCAACCAGCTGGGTTTGTTGACGACACTTCAACCAAATCCAAGTGAAAAATAAATCTTCAATTTCACAGATGTTGGAAACTAAGAATAACACACTGAATGAACTCTTGCAGAGAAACCGCTGGATGATTCTGAATGTAGATTAGGTTGATTGCAGATTAGTTTTTGTATGCTTTTTGTATGCTTTTGGTAAAATAATAATAAAAAGATTAATTGCATCATTGAACATTTGAACTTTGCGTATAATAAAAGTCACACTGACAACTAGTCATTCATTGCAAGGGTTTAATTTTTCTCATAAATATAAAGGCAAGCCAAATGGAAACAGTGATATTTCTCAGATTGCATGAACAGATGGTCTTAAGTTTCATTTTTCATAGATTACACTGAAAAAAAGAGATGGCAGAAGTCCTTTTGGATGTAGAGACTGTAAACTTCACCTTGTGCCAAGAGCACTGTACAGAGTTTTGGCATGAGTAACTGCAAATTCAGCTTCCAAGGTTGTGCAACAGCAAACTGTGTGTAGCTCAGCTAGGGTTGAAGCTCTAGCAAGGACACCAGCAAGGGCAGAGGGATCGTGTTGCTGGTGGGCTCTCAAGACACTGCAAGCGCATGTACTGAGACATTGGTCAGGGCTTTAATGGCTGCAGTTCTTGGATATTTTGTTAAGACAGCAGCAAATATGTTTTTCCAAAGTCAAAAAAAGCAGTTTCAATCCATTTCAAAACAAACCCAGGTTATGGAAATGCTGTTTTCTTGGTGACACGACTTAAAACCCATTCTCCAATATTTTAATATGTCCACAACAGGGAAATGTGCCAGAAATGTAAAGCAGTGTTACCTATTCAGTCTATGTAGATGTTGTTGCATGCCATTGTCAGCTATAAGTCAAAACTCAAATAAGTCAAACTCCTCCCAAATATGTCTAAAAGTAATCCTTCAGTTTTTAATTATGTCTACATTCTAAAGGCAAAAATGCAACTTGGCTTTGGGTTTCAGAAATACACCTCAGACAACCCTGCTTGCAGACCTTACTCCTGCAACATTTGCATCATCCTTTAGATCACTTCTCAAAATCCATTTGTGCAGAAAGGTCAGTTTCTTTTTAAAGAATATGACCAGAGAGTAATAGTCAACTGCAGACGAATGCACAAACACAGATGACACAGAAGGTCAAACAGAAAGAAAAATATATTTTACTGAAGGTATAACCTCAACTTAATTCTACCAGTTTTGAAAAAAACTTAATTTGCAAAATCTGAGGATCCAAACCACAGCTATAATTCTATTACACATGGGAGGTCTGGTTACACCAGCATATACAATAGCTAAATCAGCTGATGGTGTATTGCACATAACTGGGACGTGTATGCACACAAGCACTAAACACACCAAAGCTGACTGGGGACTGGATGCTGCACCTTCTGGAAGGCAAACAGTGAATAGGGGCAGAGTGATGTTTAAACAGCAGGTGCACCAAATCATCAATCATGAGCCTCAATTACTAGAACTACCTCTCCTGCTATGAGTGCAGGACCCAGAGCTGTTAAGTCCTGACACAGGCCGCTGCATTTTCTTCCTTCCCTTGACATGGTTCAATATAGTCTTTTTTCTTGATCACATTTCAAGCATTACACTTATAAATAACTTATATTACTTATATAATGATTTTTTTTTTTTGACCGAATGAAGTATTTACTAGGTGTAAGGATTAATATGTGTGTTAATGTGTTCTGTTACATGTGACAGCAAAAATGGGGAATGTGCTTGTAAAACCGTATAAACACACACACTGGCTTGTGCAGCTACCTTTGTGTAGACATTTATGGTTTCTTTATCAGATTCTGTAGCCCCACACCATAACCTTAACCACCACAGCTAAATGCTTAACCCTAACCTTTCACCCGATTGAAAACTTAACCCTAACCTTTACCCTAAAACTTAATTTTTAAAGACGATCCACATCATCTTCAGTCCCCATGGTATAATACCTAATTCTTCATGCTGGCAATGACAGCCCAAAATGTCCCCTCTCTCTCTCTCTCTCTCTCTCTCTAGGGGTGTGAAACTGACACACAATGGTAGATGGAACATTTTCAGTCTACGAACTCATAAAGCTTTTAAATTAAAGCCTCTCCATCTCTGCTGATATGACTAAGAAAATAAAATGCCCACAAGCTATAGTCATGGCACATTGTATCAGCGTCTAGTGCTGGATCATTTTGCTTAACAAGAGTAATTATCACATTCAACATGACTAATTTAATTGAACATAAATTAGCGTGGTCTTCCTCAGGCATCAAAATCCCTCTATGTTCATTTACATTTATAGTCTAACTAAAGTCCCTAACATTTTAGGAAATAAGACATAGATAAACAACCATACACACAGACAGATAGATGGTTTAGCCCCAAATTTCTCTGTGTCTGGGCTAGATGTACTTGTCTGGGTTTAAGGTACTTATTCTGGTGCTTGTAACAAATAACACACATATATCAAAGTCCAGCTCAGTCCAATTAAAAACAGTCACTTAGAGAACAGAAACACTTCTCTAATAACTTATTAAAGCCTTAAGAGCTATCTGGAACAGTTAAGACATTTTTTAAATCAACCACTAAAACCAACTAGATTCATGGAAAAACATTTTCTACCTTGAATAAAGCAATATTTAATTTAGCAATATTTCAGCCACATCTTTGAGGCCTCAACCCCATACACCCAAGTGGTATAAATTAATCCTGACTATTGTTACAGTACAAACTTTTCTCAGTCTACTACAAGTCCTCCAACTTAAATCACAAAACACTAAGCTTTTCAAGGTGTATTTTTTGGGTCATGTTGTGCCTCCTGCATGATGCCCAGGGGACATCTCACACCAAAACCCAATGGGCTTTGTCAAGGCAAGTTTGAAGTTTTCCCCAAGTGAGAATGCATCCAACATTAACAAAGATGTGCAATACTATGGTTGTCTACGACATCTCAAACACATTATTCATCACAGTTAAGGATTAATGTTTTACAGTGTGATAATACTTAAGTTATAAATAACTTTGTTAGGTCGGAGACAAATTGTGAGAATATTGAAGACAAAGTTGGAGTTAGGAGAGAGTTAGGGATGCATCACCAAGGCCATGCTGAAAACAACATTTAAGGTTAAGCAAAACTTGAACTGACTCCTACATCCATGATACAAAGTAATTCTACAACCCTATTTCCAAGAAGGTGGTGCATTTTTAAATCTAAATAAATTGCAAATCTCATATTTTATTCACAATTACAACATAAAAAACATAAAATTTCTAAAGTGAGAAGATGTACAATTTGTAAACATTTCTAAAAATGTTTAGTTCCAATTAACATATTGGATTTAGTGAATTAAAATTACATTTTTACCTTTTTTTCTTCTTAAAATACATTTTCTCAATTATCATTTGATATAATGATTATATATGAATACATGTTCTATTGTGAAAAGGGTGTATGAGGTTAGCAAATCATAGCATGTTTTCATGTACATTTTACACAGCTTGCCACTCTTTTTAAAATTTTAATCAAGATGTTTTTAGTTAAAAAAATGTTTATGCTGGAAAAATGACAAAGCAAGCTTAATCGGTTATTTTTGAATGTGCTATTTTCAAATATATAAACATTTTGCTATTTGTCATTTTTAACTGACAGTCACATTCTAAAGCTGCAGTTTGATTGAACTCAAACTTAATTGTTATTATAAAATGCTAATACAGACTTTTCTGTTCTAACACTACATATAAAATGCCAATAAATATGTGTGATATTAGAAACAGCTTGTGTAAGTTGTGGCAAATACTGTGTTATAGCTGGAAAAGCAGAGGTGTAAGGTTATATTAATGAAGGCTGCATTACCGGTGAGTCATTAAAGTTAATTCTTTTTTATAAGAATTAGCACCTGCTGATACTATTAATTTACTGTAGTCTAGAGATAAAAGAACTAGTAATTTTATTTATGGTTATTAATGTGAGTGCACACAGGAGTCTTTTTAATATGGTTATGTATAACATGTAACAATAGTGGGATCAAGATGTACACTAGATGACTCAGTATCTCATTTAGTGGCATCTTGCATTTCCACAGCACAACAGAGCTTACAGCAGTTTCTTCATCTACATGTGTTCCAAGTTTGATTATTAATCTATGAAAATACATACTGAAAGAGTGAAGCATGTGGGCTGAAAGAGGTGAAATGAATGTCAGCTGCAATGTTATATCAGCCATCTTAGGCCAAATGTCAGCCGGGCCTTTTTCTGATAAAGAAAGAGTTATCAACCTGCTTCCTACTGTGGCTGCCATGGTGACGAAAAGGTAGGAGAGGTGAATCAGAGCCAAGTGATAATGCTCAGAAATAGATGTTACTTCTGCACCCACACTTATGTGTTATGAAAATGTCCATACCAATGTGGCTTTAAAGATGCCACTGTGTTTGATAAAAAAAAAGAAAGCCTAACACTGAAAAAGACTAGAATCAGTGTTGTCATTTGCAATTTATGAGAACACATTAGCCTTTTTACAGCCACTGTATTTAGCTACACGTCATGTCAAAAGCTCTTACTCTGCAGGCTGCACACCATGCATCTCCCAAATGTCAACTCTTCAGAAATAACTAGTATTTCATGTTGCATTTTTATATTATCCTGTTAGATTTTAAAGCATTTCACTATATGTAAGAATGGCACATTAAGGAGACATTCCCTCTTTTAGGTGGAAACAAAAAATGAGACAGACATTTTCCAGACATGACAGGAAAATCACCCATTTCTTAATGTAGTTGTATTTTGTACCATATATAAAGACAGATGTGTGTGCAAACATTCATAATAAACTGCAGTGACAGAATATTAACAAATACTCTTTAGCAGTGCATCAAGATCAAGCTTTCAATTATGACTTAAAAGTGTCATTGTGTGTTCTTCATAGTTTCCTTAAAATTTACATACAAATGAAAGTCACTTTTACATATGTTTAAACTTTCTGCAGGATGGAGATTACTTCGAGATTACCCCCAAAACAATGACAGTTTAATTAACTTTTTTTTTACCCACCAAAAGCAGGCAAGTTATACACTGATGATACAATCATGCATGAATTTGCTGTAGTGGTTTGACTGTTATTTAAAACATCTAGACGAAAAATGCTAAGAGCTCTAATCACTACACTGTTTCTGGTTGAGTAATTATGTTTGTTAAGAGCAGCTCAGCAACAAAAGCAATATTTCAATGTTTGCTCCGTCTTTTCACTCACACACTTTCCTACAATGTCGTTCGCTATTGTTGTGAATGTTTATAGTCATGCATGTCAGTGGCATAAAAGAGGATATTACGTTTTTAGTGTCTCTAGTTTTGACAGGAATTACGTATAAACAGTCCCCCTGTTATTTTTCTCATAATTAACTGATGTCTAGTTTGCTTCATATCAAATCATACAGAAAATATGCTAACATAAGGAGGAAACAATGGATTTGATGTAAAGAAGAATGGAGCCTGAGGAAAAAATACATAATATTTAAAGATTGTTGAAAGTATGCACGTGTGCGTGTCCCAGCTGGATAGAGCACATGCTGTACAATGTTAGGTGTGATGTGTGTGGATTGAATCTACCCTGGGACCACTGTCACAACATGTGGTCTGTAACCTTTTCTCTTTAGCCTGTTACCTTTTAAGGGTCAGTTAAACATTTTCTCACCTTTGGCGGTTTATAACCATGCAGAAAGCTTTGGTTTTCTTGGTCCAAATTTTTGAAGTCTGAAATCTAAGTTGTTAGTGTCTCCTAAAAAAATGCCAATAGTTATGTTCTGTTTCTATGTTCTGTTTAGGCAGATAAAGATTTAAGAATTGGAGGAGAAACTCGTTAGAGCTAGGGTTAGACAAAACCAGTCCAGCTGTGGGTGTTAGCCAGTTAAAATCACATGTTGACTAGACCTCCGCCCTCAGGCATCTTGTGACAATATTAAGGGCAGCATTTAAAAGCAAACATGTAACTATGAATCTTTTCTTTTCAACCTTGATGAATATTGAAAAAATCTTGAGAATGCTGACCTTTGAGGGGCTAGAGCCAAACTCATCCATACTATCCACTTTTATATAACCCCTGTTCATCAGTGCTCATAAACTATTCATAAGAAACAAGCTCTACAATTATGTGTGAGTGACTAATTCTAGTTAGAGTGACAAGCTTGTTAACCATTAATACAGTTTTGGCTCATTTTTTGCAACCATATTAACATTGTCTAAACTGTAATTGCTAAGTGTCACAACACTTAATGGTACACAAAAGCCTTATTGCATGTGTGCAAAAGGTAGTAAATATTTCAAAACCTAGTTAACTACAAATCCTCTTTAACCAACTAATGCTGGTATATTAACAGATTGGCTAGCTTGTTAGCAGTTGGTTCCCCAGTTCACCAGCTTGTCCTGAACTTCCAACCACATTACTGTGCATATTTTTGATTTAATGAGGCATTAATAACATCTCTTTTGTTCTTGCACTTGCTTTGCAACAAAACATTTATAGGAGAAATGCATACAGAAGCACATATAAGTAGGTCAATTGTTATTCTGGAAATATGGGAAGGAATGGCCATGTATGACCAGTGTCAGGTTTTAAATATATTTGTTGATGGCAATTTGTCTTGACAGAATACCCAATACATATCTGCTGCATGACAACTTAACGGCACTGCCTCTGTGAATTTGTGCTGTCACTTTCAAATTTAGTTAGAAACTGAAAGCTCTTCTTTGCTACTTGATTCTAGATTTGCTATGGATATGCAGTATTGTATTTGTTTTATCATTTGGGGCCACTGTACAGCTGGACTACAAATGACAGATGCTGTTTTTTTATGTGAAGGGAGCCTCAAACAACATCCTGTTCTCCTGGCAGCTGAAAAAAAAAAATTCAAAACCTGGATGCACCCAAAAACAATCTGTTTATGCATTTAGTTGATACAGTACAGTACATAGGTGACACATTTGTTTTTCTCTTCT